>JAPYZM010000004.1:0-117458 GCA_030522845.1 Psyttalia concolor | reverse complement strand
GTGATTTTTTAAGTAAATACTTCTCTCAAGTAAATGAATATTTGGCAAAACTAAATTTTTCTCTCAGTGTGAGCGGAGAATAAATTGCCGCCAAGTGTCATTGAACATGTCAATCGATAAGGTAAATTTAATGGAATATTTTTCCTCCGTACATTGAGTCTATATATCTGATAATGTGATAATGCACTATGCACCCGGTGCTAATTAATTCAAGAGCAAGAGAATAATTCTTATGAATTACGCGGACGCACAAAATAAAGGAATATGAACAAATGGACTGAGGAGAGAAAGAGACTGCTGATTGCACACGGAAGCCGAAATGTCCGTGGCGGGCAGGATAAAAGCCTGTATGTGCATTGTACATACGTCGTGGACCATCGCAGTGATGCGTGTGAATATCTGATTGAATAGCAAAAATGAAACATAAATCATGAAAAAAAAAAAAACAAAAAATGTGCCGAGTCTGACACGGGTTTGACACGTCCGAACAGCGTTCTTCTTTCTTCAACTGCCTGATGGACATGGCCGGGGTTAATCACAATCATCATGGCAGCCGATTAAACAGTCTTGAGCCACCGGCTGATGGAAAGACTGATGGCAAAGAGGAAGAGGGAGCCCTTGGGGTCCTTGCTGCTGCCGAGAAAAGGCGTCAGCGTAGCATCAGGTCTGTCGAGTTACTTTCACCATGACATATATGATTATCATTTTTTTTTATCACGCTGTGTCGGAAAAGTAACTTTTTCGACGCATTGAGATGAAATAGTATATTTCCGGTCTGTCGTTATGGGGTTTTTTACTCGCGTGGAGTTGCGGAGCCGAGCCGTAGGCGAGGCGGCCAACCACGCGAGTAGAAAACCCCATAACGATAGCCCAGGAACGATAGTTTTCCGTAGTGATTTTCACTTTTTAGAGTTCGGGTAAGGGCCCGTATCAATTCCCAGACAAGGAAGAGCGAAGAGCAGTACGGAAATAGTATATTTCGTAACAAGTGAAAAAAAGCACTTTAGTCACTCGACGCGAAGCGGAGAGTGACTGAAAAGTTACTTTTCCGACACAGCGTGATGAAAAATGATTTTCATCTCCGCTTCGCGTCGAGTGACTGAAAAGTACTTATTCGACACATCGAGATGAAAAATAATGTTGGTAACTCGGAAAAAAAAAGGTTTTGACTCATGGGATTATATCACGCGCCGAAGGCGAAACCTCCCACTCGCCAAAAACCTTTTTTTTTTACGTGTTACGAAATATACTATTTTCTCACTTTTTTTGTGCTTCAAAAGAAGTTCTCAGGGTTTCGGAGAGATTACCGCGGATAAGTCTCGGAAAAGTACATTTACTCGAGTCTAAACTGAACTCCTTAGGCACTCCCCTCGTCATTGAGTTTAAATTTTCAAAACGTCAGCATCGGCTTAAGGTTCCACTTGAATCTTAAGCCCAACTCGAGCTTATTATTTTCAACTTGACTCGCTATTCGAATTTTATCGTGAGCCCATCTCAATTTTTAAAACTGAAACGATGAACAACATGGAGAGAACAAATTTTGAGAAAACTCACCTCTACTTTTCTGGGATTATCTGAAACTGTTTTCACCTACTAATTTTTAGTGCTCCATTCTCTCCATGCAGTTCCTCAAAATGACAATTTATTTCTCCGTCAGTGTGGAAATATTAATTCAAGACTTCACGAATATATAAAAATTCTGATTGCAGAAACAAAAAGGTGAACTGGAAGATGTCCCACCAGTACGATAAACTAGGGAGCAGCGGAGAGAGTAGCCAGGGAGGGGGTGGGTCTGGGGTTGTAGTTAACGGCGATGAACGTGGCCCCGAGTTAGAGCCATTGCTGGCAGAGTCCTCCCAGGACCACTACCATCATCACCAATACTACGATACCGACAATGATCAATACTACCATCACCACCATCATCATCACCGACCACCCTCGTACTATCAACACCAGAACACCTACGCACCTCGCTCCTCAATCCGTTACCTCAAGGTGTCGGCTCGGTCCAAAAAAAAAAAATTCAAATCAAATCAATTTAGTAAAAAGAGACATATTTACATTCTCATTATTTCTATTACTTTCGTTTATTTGAATTTTTTACATTCATTTCTTCCGAAAATCACCTTCCCTTTTGTTCTCATTATCAGTCAGTTGAAACAATGGCCTTTTTTTCTTAGATTCTTCATTAATTATTGATAATTAAGGCTCATTGCTGAGCACTCGTATGAAGGAGGAAGGCTCAATCAATAGTTTTGAAAATATTTTTGTGGTTTTAATTTTATTTGTTTTCTTTTTGTGGTACCTTAAATTTTTATTATTTTTGCTAGATTTTTGTCTATACTAGTCTTTTAACTAACGTATATTTTCTAGATGAGATATCGTCTCTATAGACAAATAAACTCAGTCAGATACTCCAGAGATGGTCAGTTTATTTGTGGGTAGTGAAAAATATAGACGTTGAACACAATAGAGTACACATGGTCCTGGAAAATAGAATTTCACCCACAACTGAATAATCTTCGTCTGAGATTGAGGAATAATTCTGTGGTGGGCGAAATTGAAGTCTAGCTAGTTAATTTTTAGAAACAAGGGGACACTTAGAGATATTATTCATTAAGAATAATATAAAAATATTTTTGGAGTTCAGTCTTACCCTTCCCTAGCTGCTTTCGTTCCCAAATAAGAACAGAGTGAGAAAAATTTGGATCAAGTCGTCCAGATTTTTATTCGATGTTTTTTAATATTTTTTATGTATAAGTTTCTAACCACTGGTAAGTAATGTATTTAAACGTTTAAGAAGATAGAAGACAGGAGTTTCACAGGCAGCCACCTATTTTTTTTTACACGTCCCCTTTTATTATTAAATCAGATATTCGATGCATGTGCATGTTCAAGCCATTCTCTGTGCATGAAATTTTTTAATAATTCTAACGAGTACTCGAGCAGTTCTCCTTTAGCCTTCCACTTTTTTTTTTGTTCTTATTGAGCTCTCTACTTCGACGCTGAAGATAATCCGTGAACTATCGGTGTATTTTGATCTTCAGAGGTTGTAGAAATTGAATTATGTAAATAAACCTTCAAACCTTTTTTAACAAAAATAGAAAATAATTAATTATGAGAATGCTCTTCTGAAGATGCAAAATCAGCGGTCACGACGGAGGCAAAAGGCGTTTCTATAGATATAAATGGAAAATTGAATGATCTGTTTATCGTCAGATTCTAACTGAAATGAGAAATGTCAAGCAAAGGAATCAACGATGCCCCAGGTTGTCGAGTCACCTCCCATTGTGAACAATATCCAGCCAATTGGTAACGAAAACTTAATCATCTTATACGAATTTCTTCCTCGGTTTAAAGGACCTTCAGGATATCTTAGTTAGTGAATCGAGGGCAGGGAGTCTCGAGAGCTTGACGCAAGGAGACAGGCTTCATCCGCAACATGTGCAGCATCCGCCGAGGCATCATTCACGTTCACCAAGCTTAAGGTAGGTTATTAGATCGCAAAAATTGATTTCCTATTTAAATTGCTATGGCACTCCCCAAATTGTTTATGCCCTTCTGTAATTTTTATGGGGCCCTGAATCTCGTAATTACACCCTAAACGAAAATAACCACTGAACATTCAGAGCTCCATGCGGCTCAGCTCGATTGGGCTTGAGAATTTGTGCACCTGTTCAATAATGGCCCAAATTCCTGACGACTAAAGCAAATGAAATTGATAAATGCAATTGCTTTTCAGAAGACACTCACCAATCCACAGATCACCATCACCATCTCGTCGAGCGAGGTTTGACCATCACCATCATCCCTACCACGAAGGACCTGGCTTCAGCGACGCCGTCAGTAACGTCGTGGAGATTCAAAGGCACACCCATACACCTCATCATTCGCAGTACAATCATCGTCACCGAATAAGAGGTAAAAATCTAATTACCAACCCCCGAATCAAGCGATAGTTATCGTGTGTAAAGTGATAAACTCGTGAGCTGAGAATCACATTATCAATATTTAAAAAAAAAAGCCCGAAATACTCTGTACAGAAAACGGAAAATAAGTGATTCAATGCTAGAAAAAAAAAATACTGAAGAACAATTCATTGACATGAATGTATTTGCTATAAATGGTTTCTTCGCAAGAAGCAATTGATGCTCTCTGTGTTTACTCGATGTAATACGTTTTTTCTTCATTCTTTTGGGTTATGCGCTCTACACAGACTATTACGACCACTGCGACTATTACGACGATGGTAATTCCTTTTATTTCACGAAAAAAAAAATGAAAAGAAAGTCAGAAAGATTCATTATAACTATCCTCTTTATACTATTTTTCAATTTTTTTTTCATTCGTTGTTTAGCTTTTGCTGGTTTATTTAAATATTTACAACCTCAGACAGCACAACACTATATTTACACGATCCGGGATTTATTTTCACACTGCGAGAAATAATCGGTAAAAATTACCTAATCAATTGGCAATCGCGGGGCATTTTGGACACTCGAAAAAAATGACGTGACCGCTGAATAAAATCTAAAAAATTTTCGAGAAATATAACGGAGGGGTCTGAATAATTTTTATTCTTAATTATTAACTTCCGACACACTTTCCCAACCATCGCTGAGTGGTTGCGTAATTTTTCCCGAACCGCCAAAAGGCCATAGGAGTATCAATCGGTTGGGTAATTTTTACTTACAACTTCTCTCCGTGCACGACATAATTAACACTTAGGCAAACTACGACATAATCAACACTTTAGATTAGTCACTAACACTCTGCAAATAATATAACAAGAGGAACACACATGGGTACACTGGTTATCGCACATGACAGTTGCATGAGCTTTTTTATTGTTATCTAATGGTACACCTACACTTCCATTTTCCCCTGTTTTTGCATAGTCTGCTGTAGTGTGTACATTAGTAGTGACTGTATTTGGTGGAATGAGGAGATTTATGAGTACAAATATAAATATAAAAGTCAAAAAATGGGCCGAGAAAAATTGGACTGTCACAGATTTATTACAATATAATAATTGACCTAGCACTTTGACTTTCCATCAATGGAATTCCTTCGGAGTTGAATAACTGTACAACAAATAGCAGCCAAAAATTGTCGGCTGTATGACGCTATTTTCTTCGAGCTGAAAATCCTAAAAAGTGACCTCCAACTTCTCTCGCAAATCTCTTCACACCCAAGATGTACTCTAGAAAAATCTCAGTGGCGCTCCCTCGTTAACCCTGAGCCCTAGTGTTCCCGGCTTTCTAAAACCGCTTACGCCGGCATGTCCACAGCAACCTAGAAAACTCACACTCTAACTCTCATCTCTCTTAAAGCCCCAAAAAAATCCCCAGGTCCCTGGAGTGCCTCAACGAGTCCAGCCCGTTCACCAAGTCCAGTCCACCGTATGGACCACCGTGGCCACCACTACGGTACAACCTCCCTCGAGCAGAGATCGCGATCGCCAAGTCCAATAGGTGGACGTCAATCGACCCACCATCGTCATCCCCATCACCACCATCATCCCCACCAGCACAGTTACCCAGTGCTGGTGACAAGACGTGGCCAGGGCAGAAGACTGCCACCAACGCCAAATAAGCCATCGACACTGCAGTTAAAACCCGCTAACATAAATTTCCCAAAGTTAAATGCCTCACCGACTCATGGTCCTCACATGGCCCAGCATGTTGCACCAACGGCTGTACTGCCCCCATCTCATGGTCCATCAACAGCCTCTGGAGTACATATGCCGAGTATGTCGTCAACTGTTCACTGTCCATTGAGCTTCGAGCAGGCCGTGGCTATGGGTCGAGGTGGACGTTTACTACCAAGTCCAGTGCCCAATGGTTACAAACCACAACCGAGTGGTGTACAGAAACAAAGAACACCTAGATCTAGGCATTCAGACAGCGATGAGGATGACTGGTGCTAGCCAATGTGGGACCCTGGACGGTGGTCCAGTGATGTGGACGCTAATTCTAGGGGCCTCAAGGCCTGTGCGTGACACCACAGGGACCGGTTTTTATTTGATTTATTTCACTCATTCTTCATTTATCATTTTTATCGAAGTGGAAAAGGTGAACTGTTTATACTGTTGAGTCTCCCTATCGTTTTCACTTCGGGGATTAAGAATCTGAGTACTGAGACCTTCTGAAATACCCCTAATGCTTTGTCGACCGCTGTAATTTGGCCAGAGTGGATTAGATAGGGGAATCTGTCACTGAAGGATCAGGGGCTGTCGAATTTTTCATTCCATCGGGAATTTAGAAAAAAATTACAAATGTTATGGATAAAAATGGGGTATTTATCATCTTAAAATTTTGCTTTCGTTCTATACCGAGTGCTGACATTTATTTTTTATCATAAATGTCCTACGATTCTTTCAATTAAATGCATTTGGATGTGTTTAAATTGGCAAACAAGAAATTAAACAAAAAATCTAAGCAAATATGACAAATATATTCACAATTTTTATGCACAACATTTGTCTCCACCTCATTTTTTGAAGCTCAAAGCAGCAAAAAAAATTCAAATAAAAATCTGAAATTCTCTTCACATCAAAATCTCCAATTTTGCCACAATTCTCGAAGACGGAACAATTTGTGTACCTCCCAGTACACAAGTGACCTCAATGATTGGGCCGGTCAAGTTCTCACACGAAAATTACCCTGCAAACGATAGGGAGGCTCCACTGTACCATATCCTTACGCACGCTTGTCTCATTGGCGTTTAACGGCGACCGGAAGGGGTCACATAAATATATATTTTTTTCTTTCCTCTTCTTCTCTCTCTATTTAACGGGTTTCTACGTTTTATTGTGTCACTCGTTTTAATAATGAACATTTCGCATGAATTGGGATTTTATCCTATACGTGGACATTCCCATTGTGTATATACGTGATACATAATATGTATATATGCGTATACGTATTTGTGAAAGGTGTAGAGAGCCAATTTGATGATTAAAGTGTTTTCAAGATTTTTTGGGGGACAATGGGGAGAGGAATAACACGAGGCGTGTCGCTCATTGTTGTTGATCATTTTTAGGGGAATTTTTTACAATGCCTGCTTGGTCCAACCGTTTTGCCCCCCCCCCCCTTTTCCCATATTCACCCCCCACACCCCCTCCCGCCACTCACCCCACCAGCCCCTCACCCTCCCCGATTCGTGAAAATATACGGGGTACTTTTTATACAATGAATAAATTCACACATCGAGAGATCCTGGAGTGGCTGCAACGGATTGGACCTTTATATTTTAATTAATCGTTGTCTTAGGTTCATAATGCTTGAGTTAATGCCTCATTCGATGCTGAGGGCTACTTGTATTAAGCGATACACCTCGAGTTTTCCCTCGTTTTTTCCTCGTTGTTAATACGTGGATTAACGTGAGCCGGATTCTCACGCGAAGAGTTTAAATGAAATAATCATAAATTGAATTTTAAAAAAACATGTCGATAATCGTGTCAGTGACGCGTCTCCGATTGTCGTGCTGGATAAATATTTATTAAGTTATTATTAATGATGATAATGAATATATGGTTATAAGCGATGATGAATGAAACGAATGAACTAAAGTGCTTATCAATGATAAATAAAACAAAGACTCTAATAAAAAAAAACAATTTTCTCCGCGTAATTTAATAGATTTAAATGATACACTGCCGGCTCACCGGGGCCTGTTTACCGTTAAATAGTTTAATTAATTGAGAACTGATCGGGAAGGCGGCCTCGGTGAACGGAGATGGAAACAATTTCAAGTAAAATATTTTTAAATGGGGGAAAATACTGGGCTTGGAGTGGTTGGGGGATTTCGAATGATTGAGGGAGGGGGTGGGTTGTGGGGCGAGGCTTTGGGGAGTTGGGTCGGCAGGTTTAATCCTTGTGACCCTTGACGGAACTTGTATTTATGCGATTCGCATCGTTTAGATATCACTCTCGTGTTTTCACTACACTTTAATGAAAAAAAATGAAGGAAAATCAACAAAAAAATGAATATGTAAGTGAAGTAAGTCCTTTTAGAGTCCTTAGGATGGATTAAGCGATGGATTGTGTGGCTGGGTGACTGGGTTTTTGGGTGAGAGAGGCGAATTTAGGCGACCCACCAATTTAGCAGGCCAATCGACGGTTTTTTTTTTGTTTTCCAGGATTTGTTTTTATTCTGCTGACGTTCCTTTAGTTTTATTGTTTGAAAGGAGAATTTATCAGTGGACGTAAATTATACGACTTACTTGAATTTACCTGGAAGAGCTGAACTGAAATTTAGGTCTTTAAACAATTGTTATAATTTTTTCTCTCTCTTTTTTTTTATTGAACATTTTATCTAGAATTTGTTGCCATTAGGAAGATCGAAATTTGAGTGACTGTTTAGCTATTTTTATTAAGAAATAAACATTTTTTTGTTCATTTTTTTCACGGAGAAAATTTAAGTCTAGGGTTTCGTCATCAGCTTTAGTTTCCGAATTATTCATCAAGATCGCAACTGATGAGACAGCATGAGTGAATGCCTCCTTTCGCCGATTAATTTGTTGCAAATATCTGAAAGTATAAACGAGATGGGGAAATTTAGGAAATTTCCGTTTATAAAAATTTTACTAAATTCCATACACTCAAGGATATTTATCGAACATTAAAGGTAGATTAACTCATGCTGTTGAACTTCTCACTTGAATTGACAACAGGGTCTGGGCTTGGAGGTAAAAGTGAAATGAGAATCTATTGATTAAAGCCGTATAAAGTGAATTAAATACTGCGCGTGTCAAAAATAAATGATTTTTTTCTATACGAGAAAATATAATACGATAAAAAGTGCAGGAGGATCGAAACTCCACGTGATTCTCCTGAATGATAATCAGGTGAATATTAATGACTGCATTACAAGAGTATATAGATGATGAATCATTAAATGAAAAATCCCAGAGGCATTGTAAAGTGTACAACCAATTTGGTTGATCGGTCTCGCAGTACGAGACATCGGAGATAAATCTCTTTCATCCTATTCAATAATTATTCGATTAAAATGGCTTTGTTACTGGAGCCAGTGGATAAGCTATCAAATGTTGTCAATAAATTCCATTAAATTTGACTTGAAGAATTCGATAAACGCTTGAATTAAATTCTTACGGATTTGCTGAGCCTAAAAATTCACCAGGAATGTATGAATCGGTTTTATTCTGAGCATATTAATTCTGCCAATGTAAATGCCCCTCCAATCGTGCCAATCATAAATCTAATATTCGAATAATCGATAATTTCATTTGAATCGAGAGTTGGAAATTTGTATAATATTTTTTACAGCCATTTTTAATGAATCGCCGATTCATCTGAGATGAGCAAAAAAATTCAATTATTTTTTAGATAATCGAGATTCATTCCCAAAATGTTAGGCTCTATGCGAGTTTCCAACTCCAGGAATTCCGGAAAATTCCCGAAAAAATTTTTCACCGACATTCGATTGAAAAAAATAATACAGATGCTCATTCCTAACAATTCGCTCTCACAATACGATAACAAAAGCGAAAAAGCACTCGTGACATTAAATTATTATTCCCCCTGGGCTAGCATTTCACCAGCCAATAATTAAACCGAAATTACTACTTTAACCTAATTACTAGTACTAGTTATGAATAATTAAATTGCAACCATTGAGACGTAATAAAAATCATAGGATCAGCGAGTGTGGACGAAAAAAAAATTAGGAATGAGAGTGGGGATACGAGTGTCAATGTCCTCTCGCAATGATCCATGAATAATAACGACACACGTTAAATACTGCCATTCGTACGAGGACTGTTTATTCGGTTATAAATTGCGGATTAATGTTCTACGTACTCTAACCAAAGATGAACAAATATGAGACTACATTCTGTGTAGGTAGGTGCATCCCATTTGGCGATTCTCGTGTACTGTCCAGGTTTCATTGAACATACCCGAGTGGAAGTACACGTGTGAAATATTTAATTCAGAGTTGATTGTCGCTGAAATTTTGGATTAGAATTAAGTAGGCACTTAAGACGTTGGCGAGGCTGATGAGATTGGAGATATTTCATGAAACTGGGGGAATTATTCTCGGGATGAGGCAGTGGTGAAGTCGTGAAGCGTAACCAGCTAAATGGAATTTATTCTTCCAACTATCATTTTTTCATTAAATAGTTAATTAAGTTAAAAAATTGAACTATGTATTCCAATTTCATGATAAAAACTCTCAAGATCCCCAGAGAATTCAAATGTTAGGGAAACTCTCTCCTAAACTCAGTCATTGTCAAAGTAAAAGCGTTTCCAAAAAATTTTTTAATTAATTTGAAGACGAAATCAATTATTTTCAATTGAAGCAAGTGTTCTCGCTATTACGGTTCACCACTTCAGCGCAAATTCCCCCATATCGCGGCTGAATTCATCATAATTTTTCTGAAAATTGTCCCAACCTCGTGAACGTTCACCAGAATCGCGTGGTTCTTCCTTCAAGTGCTTTACAAATCCATTTGTATTTCATTAAAACTACAAAGGCATCAGTTAAAAAATCCGAGAGGACCTGTAATGTCGTAACAACCGTCGAGTATCGCAGGGGAAAATCCGAAAGCTTAAAATACTACGTAAAAATATTTTTCTGTGATAAATATTAACAAAAAAAAAACTACAAATCGTAGCCAGAGAGAACTGCGAGACAATTATCGTGAATTGCGGACGCTATGAAGTATTATCGCGAAGGATTCAATCCTGTGATTGCCCTCCCTCCCCCCTCCCCTCGATGTGTTTGTAATACTCGACCTTAATATTAAAAATAACGCATAATTTTGGGAGGTATATCGTAATGGAAGCGGTAGAGTCCGGAAAGAGGAGAAATCGAGGATTTTTGAATGCAAACCCCATTTCCTCATCGTCGCATGATGATTATTTAAATAAAATCGATGCATCAATAAAAAAATCTAGCTAAACATACGCGAGCAGACCAAGTTCTTACATACGATGAAATATTCTTAGATGTATTAATGGGAGAATATATTGCCGATGAGGCGACAATTCATTATCAAGAGACAAAGTCATTAGCCATCGTATGAAATACAAAGAGAAAACAAAAGACTCTCGTAGATAATTGCATGAATGTTTATTCGAACGGCTGATAAGAGTGACTGTAGTTGAATGACCGGGGGAAATTCATCATCTCAGGATTGAGAATTTTTGGCGGAATTGTTTTCAATGGGACACTTGAAATTCAGCAGTGACACGGCCGAACGATTCCAGGACATTTAGCTCTTCGGTGAGCTTTCGATAAATATCTCGATATAGGAATAATCCGAAAAATCAATGATAATCAATTTAGATGGAGACACTTCTCATTGGAAAGTAAAACGAGAGCACGTCTTTCTGAAGAATTCATTTAAAAAATTAAATAAAAACCTGGAAATTTATAAATACCCTGAATTTCAAGCGTCTCAATAGACAAAATTGTGTATAAAATTGTCAATTTTTGACGAAAAAAAAAAGATTGGCTGAATTTCAATTACAAATTACCGAAAAATATTGGAGATAGTATCATTCGCCCATTCTCTCTCACCAAACCAAACGAAATGTCGAGTCATTACACTTCAGAAACTCTCGAATTTTTACCGGAGCCCTAGGTGAAACCTCCCCCCTAAAAATGAACATACGTATCCAAAAAGCTCGAAAGAAGTGCCGTTGCTTTGTAAATTATTCAAGTAAATTTACAGAAAAAAAGAAGAAGAGTCCGACTGTAGCTCCTTTCACAGTTCCCACGAAATAATTCCCTCCACACAGGGAAATTGGTAATTTCTTTTTGAACGCAAGAAGAACGAGCTCAAGATCGTTAAGCCCCGATAAATTAATCTCATCTAAAGCGAAAAAAAAAAACTGATAAAAATGTAGAGACGCTAATGAAATCGTAAGAAAATCATGACTTCTCGTTGTTCATAAAATTATAATTTACGTGTTGGAGTAATAATTTATATTTGCAAAACATAATTTCCCTACAGATTTCCCTGTGTGTCCATTCAATGTGCCCATTAAACCATAAAACCGAACAATGGTTATCAGCGAAGTACAAGCGAAAGAAATCCAAGTCTCCATTATCGAATTCCTTCGACTAATAGAGTTCTCTCGACATTTAATCGAATTCCAACTAAAAACCATTAAACTAGGGGAAAAAAAACGCAACAGTCATGTGTATACGACGATGAGTACTAATTAATTGAACTTAATAAACAAACTAATTATAAAAATCAACAAGAGACCGATAAATCACAGCAGCCGCTCATACATTTGCTACCGATCGAACGCTAATGATTGAATGAACCAAAAAGAACATGAATCGAATAACATAATAAATACAACGGAATTTCACATGTGCAAAGAGATTTCACAGGAGAACAATTTAAAAAAATATCGTCGGCTCATCGAAACCAACCGAACGATTTCGACAGACTAAAAGTATTCGACGCAACCTAGATAAAAATAATTTCAACTTGTTCACGACGCAGAGTAAAAAAAAATACTAAAAAAAACAAAAATACATTCATAATAAATTCCAATGAACCATCAGAGAGTGAAAAAGCAAACGGTGAAACCTATCGACTAGTGAGAGACGATTGAAATTAAATAAATCGATTTAAATATGAACAAACTAATGAAAAATTTAGCATTACGTATTTCATTACTTACAAATTTAATAATGATGAGATGATAAAAGGAAAATGATTATTTAAAACATGAAAAAAAAAAAGAACACGTAATTACGTTAAGGGTTTTTCTACTTATCTATATATAAATATATAAATATTATAAATAATTGAGGATGCAGATTAACATGGTAACACGTATAAATACACGTACATACACACATGGATATTATATAAATTATAAATATGGTGTGAATGAGGGTGAGGCTGAACTAACACTGACTATAAAACAATTTAAAAAATACCACTTAAATTTATTTAACTGATAAATTGATAAATACCCTGTCGATAATAATATCACACTTTGTCACTAGACTTGAAAGAGAAAATATAATGAGGAGACTCGGTAGAATTTCATACTTTTGCAAATAATCGACACTTCGATCTCTAAATAACGGAAATATTTAAAATGCGCGTTACGTTATTAATAATCGCATGTCTATTATTTATCATTCTTTCGTCGTTTTTAATAACTCTTGTGTCACCACCTCCCCCTCCCCCTGTCTTTTTTCTCTTCCCCCCCCCCCCCCCATAAACCTTACTATTTTCAGTGAGTTTGAATCTTGTGATGTTGTTTGTGCGCCTGGCAATCAAGGCTCGGTCGCTGAATATAGTTATATTCAATTAAATGTTCAGTGATTAAGAAAATAATGAAGAAACAATGTATTGGCAATGGATATATTGGTTAATATCCGGTGGCAGATTGCGTCGAGAATAAAAAAAGTAATAGAATTTAATTAGTGAGACATTTTTAATGAATTTAAAGAGAAAAAAAAACACTCTCTGCTTCAACAATCGTTCAGTAATTGGCGCGTAGGAAGAGAAATTAATGAATCTTTCGGCCTTGTCCATTAACAAAAATTGTAAAATTACTCGTGTGAAAGCATTTTAAAAGAGTTGTATCCTACAAATCATTAAATTGTAATAAAGTGTTGCCTTAATAACTAATGTTGATAGAAAATGAGAACAAATTCGCAGGGAGGCAAAGGAAATTTTCCCATTCAAAATCGATCAGCGGCATCTGCATTTGATAATTGAATAATCATTCTAGTCATTTTCAAGCTCATAAGAATCAAAACTCCGAGCGCAGTTTGAAATGCCGAAGTGAAGCGCATTATGACGCGAACGAGAGAGAGAAAGATCCACAGGAGATGTGAAATATCGTTGATGAAGTGTATAAAAGAGTAATGGCAGTCTGTGTACTTGCGAGAATGTCGTATGACTGAGTTTTGAAATTTAAAAAAATAGTAAACGAAGACGACTCTGTTCATGTGTGTGTCGCGATAAAGCCTCAGATTTACGCGGCAGTCCCGTTGTTATAAAAATTTTAATGAAAAAAAAAACTATATATGAAAATTAAGAAAAATAAACCATTGAAAGCTTTAACTTTGAATAAACTTAAATTTAAATAAACCGTATAGTGATTGAATGATACGGGGGGGGGGAGAGACAAAAGTTAACATGAGAAATGAGTTTTCTCCCCCTGCGTTCAATAATCCCCTGTTTGAGTAGTGGATCAATCAAGAATTCCGTGTAAAATAGAGCGAGAGTAGACGATCGAGGGATTACGAGGGGGGAAAACTTGTTTCTCCGGGAAGATTGTATCTTTATATAAATAAATATTGTATAGTAACGCGTAAGCCATGTCCAATCACTGGGTAAATCATGCACAGACTCTGCTGTGAGTGATTTAATGTAAATTAGGGTAATTGATGGGAATGGGGAAAAAAATCATTGGCTGAACGGAGGTGACTTACGCGTGAGCTTCGTTTAATATTGTTTTACGAGAGTTCAATAAATTATTTGAGAGGAGTATTATTCTTCAACGACGCATCTGCCGTAACGTATTTAAGAGAAATGTGGGCGAGAGTTTTGTGGATAGAGGCTGAACAAAGGGTGTGAGAAAAAGTTATTATTAGTCGATGATTAAATTATATTTGAGTGTGGGAGATGTCGACATTCAGCATGATTGAGAGTGAGAGGTATGAATTTTAAGAGAAACGTAAACATGCATTATTAAAAACTATGTATTTACGCAGTATCGGAGTACCTACCTTATACATAAATATTATGCATATATAAATAGCTAGTTCAATTTGCAAAATTAGTGTGTATTGTCGCTTCGATAATGAAAAAAACAAAACAAATACCCAGTCATTACTCGCCAGAAATCTAAACAAATGAAAACCCGAGAACAAAACCAATTTCAAGTTCATTCTTTTTTTAAGGAAAAAAAAAACAATAAATAATGTATTAAAATATTTAATATTCAAATCTAGTGGAGTTTTATTTCACCAATAGCAAAACTGGAATGGAAAAGTGTGATTTTTTTAATGAAATAATCACCAGTTCGAATGTTAACTTGACTGATTTAGTTTTTTATGGTAATTTCAGTTATTACCGCATCTGCAAATAGAGAATTGTATTTTTAGACTCTTCATTTCGTCCCCGTAGGGATTAACTATCCAGTTTTAATTTGATTTCTATTTAGAATTAATTTTTCATGGAGGGAATTAATTTAAAAACCGGCATCCACTTCCCCACAGTCCCGCTAGCTCTAGAGCAAATCCCTATTGTTTACCCACAACAATAGAAAATTCTTAATAATCATCGGTCGGTAAAGAAACTAGGCGACAATTTTAATATACCGTCAAACATTTTTAAATAAAATAATTGAGCATTTCAAGTTTCATGTGCTCAATGTCCCTTTATCGACTGTAGAAGTCGAGAAATTTATGGAGACCTATTAGAAAATGATCTACCATTTTTTCCAAAATCTAATTCGATTCTCGCCATAGCTTTCGGCTAAATTTATGCGATAATTTTACCCCCACCAATGTCCCCAGTAAAACCCAAGTAATAATAATTTTAGAGCCTTTTATTGAGTTTATCATAATGCATTCAATCGATACAATGATATCTTGTGGTATACTGTCGTATCTCATAGTTCAATTCGTCGCTAATTTCTCCCCCCACCGTTGGACCGTCCATCAACATTTCCAAAGGGCTTTGGAAATAAAATAGCGTCCAAAAATTATATTATTCCCCAACGGCCAAACCATAGCCATCGCTCTATATTTAAAAAATGTCCGTCCAATGCTGGCAGGAGAAACTACCGACTTCTCGTACTCATTCACAAAGTTTAATTAAAAAAAGAAAACGTTGAAAATCCAAGAAACCGAATAATCTATTCAATGGGGGATTTTTCAATGGGACGGAGACAAAAATGTGAAGAATGGGGGGTTAAAGGATTTTCTAAAATTTCACTCATATCTGAAGTGTTTTATCTTTTTTTTTTTTTCACAGGAAGGAATGAAAAATATGAATATATTTTATACAGCGAATCCATAAATGTTAAATGTTAATTCTCTCCTTACAATCAATTCACATTTTTTTTGTCATTTTCCTCATATTTTTTCGTATCATCACTTACTAAAATGTTAGGTAGTGCCTAAGTCCATGCCTCGGAGTCTGACGAATGCATCATCAACTCGGGCATTAGTT
Source organism: Psyttalia concolor (assembly GCA_030522845.1). Classification (NCBI taxonomy): domain Eukaryota; kingdom Metazoa; phylum Arthropoda; class Insecta; order Hymenoptera; family Braconidae; genus Psyttalia; species Psyttalia concolor. The sequence goes on along the minus strand of JAPYZM010000004.1, from coordinate 101,263 downwards.
TTTTTTTTATCGTATACTAGCTGTGCCGAATGCACTTGTACTGGTCGCAAAAAACAAGGTTAAAAAGGAAAAAATAATAATAAAATCATGAAAAACAATTGAGAGGGTAGAAATTGGCCAAAGACAGTGGGTAAACACGAAAATTCCTGCAATTGTCGCCGCAATGACCTGCGCGTCTTTTCCATCTCGTCCCTCTCACTCTCGCCTACCCACGATCTTTTACAAATCAATACTACCTTTAGCCAATAGCTACACTCCTTTTGCGACATATTTATTAACAACAGTGTTAACCCACCTAATCGAATGTTCACCAAATGTTATTTTCTCATCGTCTTCACAATTTTTATACAATAGAAGTGAATTATCCTTCTTTTAATTTTCTGGCTTCGCCTAAACCCTAGTTATCGTTTATCATCGATCGGCGTAGGCTCACTTCGTCCCCATGCACCTCGTTATCTTGTTTAATCAATAAAATTAATAATATATCCTATTCACTTGTCCAATCACTATAATTGATTCTCCATGATTCAAAGATGAATTTAAAATGATCATTAAAATAAGGTCAAATTCCTGGCAGCAGTACAGATGAAGTCATTAATTTTAATAATACATTCGTAAAAATGTAGTAATCACTTTAATAATAATGGCAAAAGAAAAAGAAAACAATAAATCATTGTGATAATAGCAACGCCGTTCGTAATGTCTTTAGCTGTTACAATTTGCCTAGAGACTAATCATCATTTCTTCATTTATTATTTATATACTTCTATACACTACAATATATAATATTTCCATGTTGAAAAATCGTATACATCAGTGTTGTTTTGCAGGACCATCGCTTCGTTTCCCATCTTAGTTTATTTTATTCTTTTAATTACTCTTAAATATATAATATATTTTCGTTCTCGTAAATTTTTTTCTTCGTTTATTCATTCATTTTTTTTTTTCACTGCTCTGCATCTCAGGGAGACTGCTAAATCTTTTGGGAAAGGCGGCATTGGATACAAGGAGTGCCGCAAAAATATATATCTTACTCTTTTTGGAATGAAGAGACACTAGTTGCCTTTTTTTTTTTTGTTAAATTGTTTTCGTATCTTGAGGGGTTGATCTTCACTGTCGATATATTTTAACTTTAAAATGATACTACTGATGATAAGGAGACACTCCTTGTCCTCGGAAACAGAATACCTTAATTATTAATTTTAATATCGATCTTATTTCGTATTGCTCGCCTTTGGGAGGGGGAGCATTGGATCACAGATTGTAAGGTGATCGAATCTTAATTTATCGTTTGCATTTTTTTTTCTCTTTCTCATTTAATTTTAAAGATTTGTTTAAAATGTTTCCAGTATCTTCTAAGGATTTCAAGGCGACAGCTCCTGAAAGCAGACATTGGCCACATATAGGCACGCCAGGCGTATAACAAATCGCCGAACATCTTCACATCCTTCAATATTAATCATCCCTTATTTTTTTAATCTACAGATTAATTCTCCGTCAGTTTGAATATTCATAGATATATACACACAGTACATGTACAATGGGAATATCTGAATTTACACAGTTACGTGGATTATCTATGGTACGATCAAACATGAACTGATTATATTGAAATTGAATAACGAAAATAAAATGGAAAAAGAAAAAAATGTACGAGATCAAGTGACGGATTTTATTCTGGTGGGAAATGGTGATTGGCAAATGAATTCAATTGCCAATACGTGCTATGAGAAATGATTGGTTTTACGAAATAAGATGATTACAACATGCATGTACAATTTTCCAACATAAGAGACATTTGCAAATAAGTTTTGATTTATCGCAAAATGAAAAAAAAAAAAACATTAAACTTAATGTGTCAAGAACGGCGCAACCAGTATGACAAGAAGCTCAACTTAAGTGTTTAAGAAATAATTAAAAAAAAATATCTGCACGTGAACCATGGGAAGCATATTCATTAGCTAGGCGGTATGAGATTAATAAAAATAATGTTCCAAGAATGATGGATAATCTCGTATTAATTAGAAGAAACGAGAGTAAACGCATGGCAAAAGACAGGTAAGCACGTAGAATCAATCGACTGGTACAGAGAGTTCATCTGTTATGCTAGATTGTTGTGTTTCATCGTATACAAAGTGTTTTTTTTTTAAATTCTCTATTGTCTTCTCATTCTGAAGAAAGATACATGTCGTGATGTGAAAAAATGATGAAAAAAATCGCCGGAAATAATTTTCCAAGCAATTTTCATCGTCACAACGAATCATTTGTGTCACAACTAATGCGATAAGAGTACGCGAAAATGTGTGCTCTTGTGTTGAACCTCTGCTCGTGTTATTTGTATCTCTTGTAATCGAAAATGTAGAACTGAGCGCGTTCATCACTTCCAAATGTGTATTTTTTTTTCCTCATATGTTCGTTTATCTGTCTCTCGCACTGGCGAGTACCATCTCTCGTCCCTCACACCTCGCTCTTCCTGCTCTATTTAATATCCCTTCGTTATCATTTAAATTTATTTCTCATTTTATGATTTTCATTGCGATTTTCTCTCGGCAATTTGTTTAATTTCCCTCCTAAACCCGTGGTCGTTTTTCATCCCGGTCTGAATCGGAATCCGCTGAATCGTGGAGAGGCGGAAACTCTGGTACGGCATCGCGCTGCTGCATCCATCCAGCCCCCATCTTGCCCTGCGTGTAATTATTTGATATTTTTTTTTCTCTTCTATCTGGCTACTTTGTTGTTTTAATCCGAAAGGCTCTTGAATGAATTCCGAAGTGAAGCGGAGCGGCCAAAAGAGCCCTCATCATTGAAAAAATACTTCAGGACTCTCACGACTGATTTTTCAAAAATTGTTCGTTGAAAAAAATATGTTCAATAAACATTTTCGAATTCACCAAAAACTCCACGTCCCGACGGAATTCAAATTTAGACCTAATTCACTATCTATTCAATGATTTTTGTCCCAATTGCCAAAAGAAAAAAATGATGAGGTGTGAATGAAATAATAAAAAAAAAAACATTCGCATGACAAACAACCAGAGGCTTCGAGGATTCATGGAAGAAAACAAATCCCAGACTATCTCCAAATAGTGGAAAAAATGCCGGTCCAACCGTTGCTAGAGAACGATGCACGCACATTTAATGTGGTATCGAGCTCACATGCACTCATGCCAAAAAAACTATCTCAATAATGTCCTCTCAACTCTAGGTGTTCACAGTGTAAATGCTTTCTCTGCGAATCGGCAATTGCGCAGGAGAAAAAAAATGACTAATCGAGTAACGTAAGCCAAAAGAGCGACGAGTGATTTGCATATGCACAGAGTACGCCAGGAAGACTTCGCAAAATACTTAATATTCATCATTTCCCGATATAATTTGGCGTGCTCTGTGCCCAGCATTAAAACTATATACAAAAAAAAATGTATTCACTGCACAAGTTTATATTATTCATCAGCCTAGGGCTCTATTCTTAAATCATAACTCTCATTTTTATTTTTTTTATAAATATATTCGATAATTCTCGTGTCTAATCTAGTTTCCACTATTGAATCAATTCTTATTGCACTTTTAATTGAGTTTGTTCCTAATTTAACGAGGAAATGTTCAGTAAAAAATCGTTGAAATAATCAATTGCCTCGTTTCTTCCCAAATTTAAACGTTTCGACGGAGAGGAGGGGGATTGAGAAGCCCGAAAATTAATATTAAACGTTATATTGCACTCTAATCGAACGTAAAACTGTCTCAATGCAGTACGAGATCCCTTCGATTTGATAATAAAAAGATTAATTTCGCATTATCCAACCCTACAGAGACGACAGTGCTTGTTGCAACGGAGAGACTCCATTCGTCCTGTCCCGATGATTATTATTGGAACATAAAAGCCTCGTCGCGTCACTGCAAAATAACACGATAACCGAAATGATAAATGAAAAATGAAATACCATCGTTTGTTGATTTCCATTCGTTAGCTCTTAATTCTCATCTCATTCCTGTTAAACTTGCACTCAAATATTTTTAAAACTCATTTGCGTCTGCTTTCTATTCTTTGTTACGTCGAGGAATTAAAACAAAAATAATTAAAAAAAATAATAATACTACGTTGGACTAATTATTAAAGACTAGACTGTGCGAACTGTGCTTGTGACAATGTACCACGTTAATTCCCTAGGAGAAATAATAATTCGTTGCCATCCTCCATAAAACAAATAACACCGAGAATGCAGACTACTTTCTCTGTGTTTTATATTTTTTTTTTATTCTTTATCAAGGGAAAGAGTGAAAAGCCAGTACAGAGGGAGTATGCAAATGAAGTCTAATAAATTTGGACTGAGCATAAAAAATGAAAAGGGTTCATAACTTTTTTTTATCTTTAATTTTGAACTCTCGAACTGTATTCAACTTTAACTTGTCAACTTAAAAAAAAAAAAAATAAAGCAGACAAACCTGTGAATAATTATGATTTTTAATCTCCGTTGCAACAAACACAGTTCAGAGGGTTAGAGGCAAAAACCCAACTCTCCAAATAACTAAAAACCGCGTTAGACCGCCGATAATACATTTCGTAACTGTCATTAAAGTTAATCTCAAAGCAATTGTTAATGTTGCCTTAAAAAATTGTGAGTTATGAATAGGCCAACCAGTGAATAAAATCAACTAAATGTACGCAGTGGAGCTCATTTGCATGGGGCTTAAATAAAATCGCAAAGAATGAGGATGAAGGATGAAACAAAAAATGAAGGAAGGGAAAAAAAAACATTTCATTTCCGTGAGTTCGTTTGCCACGAGATGGTTAAATAGTGCAGTGTATTTCCGTACGTTGATTAAACCGGAAAGAGTTAAAGGGAGCAAGCCCCAGAGCTCGTTAAAGACGAGAAGCTTTTCGGTGGTGCACCGAGTCACGAGTGTTTTTCAGAGAGCGGCGAGAATCCATCGATACGAGGAGAATTGGAGAAAGGGAGTTTGATACCTGAGTAAAAAGTGACTTTAGAAGTTCAATGCATACTAAGCGAGTTGGTTGTACTGTAGCAATGGTTGTTCGCTCTCAATATTTTTAAAAATATAATTTCATTTTTTTTAATTCAATTGATCTTTATAAATCTAATCCAACAAGAACTCAGGATTTTTTTCAATTAAAAAATCTCGAAATTTAAATTCTTTGTGGAGTTTTTGGCAATGGAAGAATTATAAATGGTTTCAATGTCTTCTGATCGTTTGAATTAATTAAAACTTTAACGACAACTGTAAATGGCTCATTGGATAAATTGAAATTATGGATAGTTAGAAATTTCGCACGAATTGAAAATTAAAAAATGAGGAGGTTGTCGATATTTTACAAGCATTTTCCAAACAGTGGAAAATTCGTCGATATTGTAGGGCGAATTGAGAAGAGGGGGATTTTGATACCTGGCTAAAAAGTGACTTTGCAACTTCAATGCATACTAAGCGACCTGGTTGTACTGTAGTCATAGCTGTTGTCCTCTGGCAACATTTTTAAACCCCCTCCACTCCGGAGTATTTCTTTCAGGTCCCTCTCTAAGCTCATCTTTATGGCTACCCCCCTAGTGCAGCCGAGAAACAACACAACTTAGAGGGAATGGGAGGGTTTTGGTATTATTCAGCGAAGCACTACTGTCACGTTGTGCTTTCATAGTTGTACAAGAGAGGGATAAAGACAGATACAGGTACACACGGTTAATCCCACCAAAGTTCTGCAGATCTACGAGTTTGTGGAGGGATAGAGAGGCGGTGGATGATAATGCACATGCGTCTAGTAGAAATAAGAGTTACGTAGCTCGAGTATTGCAGTAGAGAATGTGAACTTTTCATGAATTTCTATTTAATTTCTCACAATTTACATCATTAAAGCCTTCCGAGGAAGCCTCATAAATAAATTTCAACACTTGAGCATTCCCACTGAGTCCCATTCCCACGCATATCTCGAGCCACGTCATCATCAAAACCCCAAGCATTCCGCAAATGTAATGAGCAATGATTGAAAATGTTATAAATTCATGACAAATTGACAATTACCTGATGCATTGGGTCGTAGCCCATTGAGCCGTCGTTGTAGGGTTGCGAGCCGTAATCACTCCCATTAATTCCCATACCGTATCCAGCCATGTCCTGCGGCCCACCTGGTGGTGCTGGTGACATCATCGGCGTCGGTGTACCCTGGCTGGCACCGCCCATACTATACGGCGATGCTCCTGCAAAAGCTGCTGTAGAAACCATCGCGGTGCTTACATAGATCGAGGGGTAGCTAACTATTTTTTTTCTACATAAAAAAAATCTCCCTTTCTCTCATTCATGAATTCTTCGTTTCTGTCATTACTTATTCTAATTTTTATCCAAAAATGATAAAAATATTTACAACTAGGGCTAAACTAATCTCATCATCCATTTCTTTACATCGACGGTAATTTAAATAAGAGGAGGCTCACCTCACGAAAACAAAATTCTTCAGACATGATTTTCCTTAATAAATCCGGCTTTTTTACATAAAAAATTGAAATTTAGCCTTTTATCGAAAAATCAACCGAATAAAAATCTCTAATGGTTTTTGAGTTGTTTTAAATATGCCAAAATCCAATTTGTTCATATTTGGGCAAGAGAAATTTCATCTCGGCCATGAGGTTAAAATATCCAACGACAAAAATGATTTTTATTCTTCCCAATATCTCATTTTTACTCCCTCCATCTGAAGAACAACAGCTCATTAGATTTATCGGCAGGAGAGGAGAAACAAAGAAACGTAGGTAAGTGAATGAGCTGTAACTCACTTGCCAAATGATTTACGGTAATGAGAGTCACGCTACCACGGTACTACAGAAGAATTTTCCCATTTTTTAAAGAGGAAGGAACGAAGGATTCACAAAATGAAAATGAAAGAAGTAAAAAAAAAAGTTTGCAAAAGGAACAAACATAAAAATTCATGTTTTCGTAAGATAATAAATTCTCTACCCCTGAGAATACTATTTTTGTTGGTAATTCGTATTATCTACGTGGATAGGGTGTTTTTTTTTTCATCCACTTGATTCTACTTTTCACAACTTACCAGCAGCTTTTTTAGCCGCGTATAAATTCGCTTCTTCCTGCGCTTTGCCAATGTTTTTCTTGTAACGTATCCTCTTGTTACCGAACCAATTAGATACCTGGAGAAAGAGGAATGCTTATTATTGTCTGAATTTGATAATTTTCTTGAGTTTCCTCGGGTTTTCTAATCAAACAGAAAATAGAAGATTTTATTCTGAAACTGAGGGAGTTTTTTTTATCGCCTTTCGTTTCAGAGTCAGAATTTATTTGACAACTTTGTTTTATTGCTCTATTTTTTTAGATAAAAATCGTACAAAGTTAATAATTATTGCAAACACTTGCAAGTGGGAATTAATAAAAATCTAAACACTAATTAATCATAACTATATTTAATTGATGACTCAATCAAAATATAAATTAATTCACCTGACTGACGGTGATGCCACACTTCCTCGCCAGCTCCTCTTTTGCCTCTTCACTTGGATAAGGATTGCTTAGGTGTGAATAAAAATACTCGTTGAGTATCTCGGAAGCCTGTTTGCTGAAGTTTCTCCGTTTACGTCTGTAAGCAGAAAGACATGAAAGTGAAGTAACTCGGAGATACTGCCTCCCACAAAATCGATGAAATTCAAAGACTCGTCAAATGTGAAGAAGAAACAAACCTGGCGTCGAGGAATCGACTCCTGAGAATCATAACTGCCTCGCAGGTCGACTGCTTGAGCTGCATCTGAATGCTTGAGAATTTTTTGTGAATAATCTGCACCATCCTCTCGATTTCCTTCGGGGTAATTGGCCTTGTGCGACTTTGTTCTCTCAGAAGATTCATCACGTGAGTTGTAAATTCATTGCATGCCTGTAAGCGCACATTATCTGTAGTAGCGTTTATTCTATCGCGACATTTTTGCGCTATTTTCCAGCGCCAAAATTGAAAAAAAAATTAACCCAGTTCATCAAAATCTTATTTTCATTGAAGTTTAAAATGCCCGTTAAATTTGTAAAAATGTCACATTCCAGCCCTCGAAAATTCCAGACACGAATTGATCCATCCGAAAAATTCTCATCTACCCCAAAAAAAAAAAAATCCAAAAATCCCAGCTAAAACTCCAACCCCCCTCGAAAAAAATGCATTATTCGCAACGGCTGTGGCTTCCAAGGGGGAACAAGCTTGATACTCCTGGTTGATATCAGTATTCGAGACGACGTTGGGTAGCTTTTCCTCCGGGAAAGCGTGGATGAGGGGACGAGGATGGGGGCGAGCCACACCGGGGGTGGATGGAAAAGCGGATGGCTTGCAATTTCGGAATGGATTCCACTCTTGCGTCCCCCACTTCGTACTAGGCAAGAACCCTATACTCCACAAACCACCCCAGAGGGTGGATCAGGATCGCTCCCGTCTGCTGCCCCCGGGAATGGCCGTAGGGTGGTGAAAACGAGAAAAAGAGGGTGAGATTGGATGGAATATCCCCTGCATTTTCCCCTCACTAGTCTCGCCTCACTCCACTCGGTTTTTCCTCATCTTCTCGGGTTTTTCTTTTTCATCAAAAATTGACTACTCCAATGTCTTTAAGAATAATCGTTCGGGGATATAAATTTTCTTGATGCATGGAAATTGGAATTTTCACGTTTGATTATTTGAAACTGTGAAACTGGGGGGAGGGGAAAATGGCAGATTAGCTGAGGAATGCAGACACATCTAAATATAGACCTACATACTTGTTGGTGGAATTTCCTCGTTGGCGAAGCCACTACCCTGACGCAATATGTCCTGACTATTTGCGAATCCGATGAGTTTTCATAAGCTTGGAAAATCAACTCGCAATGGGTTTATGGTAATGGATTCTCTCTTGAAATTATAGCCAATGTTGCATTTTATTTTCATCGAGGATTATTAAATCTCATGTTGTTCTATTGAAATTCCACTAGTTGTTAGAGAGATATCCTCAGACCGGGAAAAATATATGAAATTACGTATAGAAATTGCGATCGAGATGACTTCAAGCTCTCAAAGAACATGGCTAAGGTTTCAAGAAGAAAATAAACGGAAAAATCAGCCCCTGAATTTATCGAACATGTCATCCGACCCGTTGAACTTTTGCCTCTTGTTTCACCCGACTCAATGGGGAAAAATGTTTTTTGTTATGTGAGGGGATCCTGGCGGATGTCGGGAGGGGACAATGGGGGAAGGTGCCGAGATTAGACGAACCTGTTTTATTTTCCGAGGGATATATTTCGTGTTTAGTTTCCCTCAAATGGGGGCTGTCAGCGACATCAGAAGAAAATGGAAGGAATGAGATTACCGTCAAAAATTCCGGGAATTTTTCTTTTTCCTGAGGAAAATCTCAAGGCAATAGTTATTTTTCTTTCCATTTATCGTCTGCATTTGCATTAATTATTTGATAACAGAGGGGGAAAGAGAGGAATTATAATTGCTTGAAATTTAATTGAAACGCAATTTTTATTGAGACATTTTCTGCTGTTCAATCGTCGTCTCTCGTTTCACCCCTTCCTCACAAAATTCCATGCAATTTCATGCATTCGTGTATCGCTCTCACCCCCTCAATTTCCTCTATAGTTCCCCCCTGTAATTTTTCCCGAAAAATCTATTCTTATACTCTGAAACCCATATTTCCTCAGTAGTTTAATATTTCAAGTAAATTTTTTCCTTGCAAATTTTAACTGCCAGACATTAGTGCATGTATATTCAGAGGGGTTACGTGGGCGTGTTTACGACTAGGAAAAACATGAATACCGCTGACACTCGGGTGAGATACGAGGGGGGTGTGTACCTTCCGTCACGCAGGACAGAAAAATATTTTCCGCCTCTTGAAAAAGAGGATGAGAGAAAATAAAAAAAAAAGAGTTTTGATGAACGAGGGGAACAAAAAATTGTTTGAGGACACCCGTTAGGTGACTCTTGGCCTCTCTCGGTATCTGCAGTACAGATCGCACGCGATCGGCACCGAGAGGTACGTCTTCCGAAGACTGAGTTAATACTGAATTGTATTTGAATGTCGATAATTGAAGGAAATCATCACGTGATCTCCGGTTTGATGAAGGCAGTTCATGAATTTCAATGGATTCCCCTGACATTACCTATTAAATTAGATTTCAACTGGATATTTTAATAATCATTACCTACTTCATATTAAAAAAAAATTATCTGACTAACTTGAACTTTCGATCAATTGAAAATTGTATAGAACTTGTATAGAACTTGTATAGAACTTCTAGCCTGAAATAGACAGTTTCCATTGGTTATCCATCAAATTCTACCCTCTCAACGCAGCGAAATATTCCCAAAAAAAATTCTCCGCATCAAAATGAAAACTGTACGTCCCTAATAAAAAACAAAACTCCACTATATTACGAAAGAAGAAAAAAAACCTGGGGTTCTTACAATGATTTTTCCGCCAATGAACTATCCAAAAATGTTATAATTCACACGATAATACACGCCAACTGCTGCTGCCTCAAAACGAAGCCAGAAGAAAAAAAAAACTCAAGAGGAAAAGACAAATCAACCGAGGTTTAGCAAAATTATCTCGTTTGAAATGAAACCTTGGTTGCTTGGCTTGTCACGTGAAAAGATATCCCAGGTATGTATACGTCGAAGTGAGAGCCAGACGGCACGCGATACTCGTATCTCGTTGTTCCACGATGGCACGACACGCGAGATTTTACTTAGGCAAGCGCAAGCGCCGGTTCATTAGCACGCAAATCGTCGTTGCATTCTGTCTACCCTCTAACTAAAGCCCCCTCACCGAAAATTACGTTTTCTTATCGGTGGAATTTGTTCTGGCACCGGCAAGGGACTCACTAGTGACTCGAGAGCCCCCTAAATCCAGGGGAATAAATTCACGACGAAATAATCAACCATTTAATCAGCAAAAAAATAATAATAATCCGACGAGAGAAAAGACTTCTCTTCTATCACTGACATTTCAAAGCTGAGGGCTTGGAATTGAATGCACCGAGAGCATTCAGATCTATTGGACAATGAACTGACTTCTGATGAAAAGTCAGACCGTAAACACTACCTGTTCGTATTTCTCTAGTTCCTGATGATATATCTGTCGGATCTGAGCGAGCTTGGCACGATAATCCGAGTGCTCAATGGCATTGTCCGGCTGTCCTGGTGGTCCAGCAGCAGCTGCTGCTGATGCTGAAGCCGCTGCACCAGCACCACCACCTTTTTCTGGTCCAGCTACACCTTCAGCCACTAGCATGTTGTCTAGCCTCATCAGTTGGGGATCTGGGGGCTCATCCTCTTGGGTATTTCTCAGCGAAAGAACTGTAAAAAAAGCGTTGATGAATGTATAATAAAGTAATTTTATAATAAGTATCATAAGATTTTTCTAGAAATTAAACTATATTAATTTGGGTAGTCTACAAAAAAATTCGATCAATCGTATCAAAGACTTTTTTTCGTCGCCTGTATTTTACTCCCAAAGCCCAAAGAAAACAATCCAAAAGTGAATAATAGACAAGATCAAAGAAACAACAAAACAACGAAATGGATGAAAAACTCATTCCATTCCAGAATGAATAGTAAAAATAATACGAGTATTTGAAGGAAACTTGAATTTGAGATAAACGTTCCAATAAATGATAAAAAAAAAAATAGAGAAGATTCACCAGAAAAATATCAAGAATCGACAGTCGTTTCACTTCCACGCCACTCGCACGTTTGTCGCATCATAAAAGAATCAATTTCACTATCCATCGAGAATGCCCTATCCCTTTCCACCCCTCGCCGTGTTTTCTCTCTGTCTTTTTTCTCATGTTCGAAATCGACATTCTATGGCGCTCTATACCTCCTCTTAGCGCTCATCTCTCTCCCCTCTCTTTGTCTTTTTTTTTTCAGAGTAAGGGTTTTGCTGTACGCAGTGGTTTAGAGTGGGTGGGTTTTCTCTATGTGCGGTAACAGCGGTTTTATTGTACTTTTACGGCGCGTGATGGAGCTGGACGAGCTATAAAAACGCTGGATGCTGGAGTTCCAGAGACCGCCGACGTCTTACCCGCATGGACTATATACGCTAGGTTGAATATAGTGAGGCAGGCGTTCTCGATATTTCCTTGTATTTTCTCCGTAAATTCGTGGGTGTTTGAATTTGCACATTCGGTGGGAAAATTTTAATATTGCGCGGATCAATTGATATAGGAGTATCTCATATCGATGTCGAATAAACCAAAGACATATTAATATATTTTTTTTCCATCACATGAAACCCAGTATTTGACTGATTATTCTGACAAAGAATCAGTCGTGATGCAAGTGTAGTGTAATTTATTTCAATTTACTTGATTGTTAACGAGCAAATCTCTGAAATTAATTATAATTTTTTGTTTAAACCAGGGGAATATGAAATTCGCCAATAATCTACTCATCATCCCAACGAATAAATCATTCGCTCGCTCCCAATCAGACGAGTAAAACTACCCGACAATTGAAGTGTCAGCGTAAGTAGACCGTGTAATGAATTCACCCAACTAATCCATTTATACGATGTGTAACAATTAAAACATCGAGGAGGGGAAAATTTCAAAAGTTTAAGAATGAGAATTATCCGAGTCTCTGGGGGTAGTTGGAGAGCCGAGGGTGCTCTTTAAAACTGTGAACGGAAAAGAAATTCTCGGCATTACGACCGAGAATTCTTTGCCAACGATAACTTTCCGCGTTTTAATTAAAAAAAAATGACGAAAACTATCGGCATTAAATTGTTTATGCACGCTCTGGTGTGGATAAAATTACATTTGTCACCCCCCCCCCTTTCCCGCGCGGATAAATTGAATGGAATAACGAATAATGTCGAGACAATCTGGGAGGAGGACACTTAACGCCAATAATCTAACTATTAGGCCACAAGGGCGTAACTGTGCCGCAGAGAGGAGCCAGGGGGACCGGTTGGAGAGAGGGAACTATCACTTTATACACTGTCTTTCTCGCTACGTTATATCCCTGTATGCTTTTCCCACTGGAGGGGGGCCCTTACAAGCGCGTAAACTCAGTTTTACTGGCAGTTAACATTTTACGAGGCAAACGGTCTGCCACGGGCTCCCGTGCGCGCCCCTGTCCAATGCAACACCCCCTCAGTTGTACTTTACACTACTCCGTGTTGATCTTCCATATGTCTATGCTCGAGTACTTACGTATTGTAAGTGGGTGTATTATCGGGTGTTGATCGCCATCAAAGGGTGAAAAACGAGGGGAGATATTCAATTGTACATTCAATTGGTGACATTTTAAGGCAAAAAGGTAAATAGTAAAATTATTCCGAAAAATCGGAAAAAAATTGCTCTAGATTAATTTTAATTAATTTATAATGATCAGACAGATTAGAAATATATAGTAATATTTTACAAAATCTAACACAGTCCCAATTAGTTGAATTATGTTGATTTAATGATTAATTTAATATGAGTGATCAGTGAAGCGAAAGCTACAAAAATTAGAAAATTCAATTTCTCGAGGTTTTCCTCTGAGACTTGTCGAGGACTACAATCGTATCCGAAGAAAAGTAGGGAAGACTGAGAATAGTAAAAATAAGAAAAATAAGGGAATGAGGGGATAGCGGAAAAGCCGAGGGAACACGTTAAGGGTCTTCGCACCTCGAAAAAGCCCCCGCCCCGTTCATTCTTTTTTCCGTTCATTTTGGGATAAAATCCTTCGGGATTCGCCGGGTCGTGTCAATCCCTCGGGAAGACAGGATATTGACACACGGCAATAATAATCTCCGTAGGCTGTCTCGTACGTTTTTTTTTCTTTTCAATTTTTTTGTTATGGGTGACAGATTCAAGGGGTTTGGTCGTGGCGAAAGACTTGTAGATCGAAAGGGCCTTTCTGGAGCCTTTTCTTCAAATTTATTTGATCAATTCGCTGTTCAACCGTTTTTAAGCAGCTCCAATTATTTATTCATGAGAAGAAATGATAAAACCCCCTAATATTTTCCAAAAGCCGACGCGAGCGCTGCCGATTAGATAAAATTTTTCAATAATATTTTTCTAACCGAGGGAAGTAAAATAAAGGACCCTTGCCCAGGGGCAGAATTATCAGCCGAGCCGAAGGCGGTACGGGTAGTTTATTTAACTTTCCGTGGTTAGAACCCGATTTTCCGATTCGGCGGAGGAGTAAAGCCAGATTTCCCTCCCGTTGGGTAGGAGAAAAATGTCCCTTGGCTTCCACCGGGACGGAAAAAATATTTTGCGGACTGCTCTCTTACTTTCCCTCACCCCGAGGATTGGTGGACCCTTGCTGGACCTCGAAAAAGTGAAAATAACTGCAGTAAAATAGTGTTCCTGAGCTCTCGTAATGACAACCTCCACGCGAGTAAAAAACCCTGTAACGACAGGCCGTAAAAATCCTATTTCTGCCTACAGGGACCGAAAGTGAGCATTCTAACTTCGCTTCGCTCAGTTAGAAACGCTCGCTGGCCTTCGACTCGAGTTGTAATTTTGCGCGTGAGGACGACTTGCCTATTTTTCCTCCCTAGGTAAAAAATATACTAATTTTCACCCTATTTAGCCGAAAAAATTGAGGACTACAAATATTTGAATCTGCAATGCAGCCTCCACGATACTTTTGTAAGCTATTGAGCTACGTTAAATTGAAGAAATATATTCGCCCGAGATCTTCAAATTCTCCAATATCCCAATACTCTCCCAACATATCATAACCGACTTTCGTTAAAAAATTGCCAAGTTAATTCAGTGGAGCGAGTCAAAACTCTCGTGGGAGCACTCTCGTCGATTGGATATTGCGGAAGACAGAGACAGAGACCGAGGCGAAATAAAGCATGCGTACACCGACGCCGGTGAGCCGCCCCCCTCCCAGAGGAGAGGGACCAAGTTTTTGACTCCTTTATATTCCCCATCCCCGAGATACGTATCACCCCTTCTGAATGGAATAGTAGAGGGGCTGGATAAAATTTTACTGCCAAGGAATCGCTCAATAATTGTTACTGCTCGCTTTGATCGCGTAAAACACATCGTAAACGTCTCCGTAGGGCGGCTCTCGCCCTCCCTCCCCCGCAAATCCTATGGACTATGCGGGGGTATAAGGGGGAGAGCTTTCTTGTAACCACAATCTGTCCATACGAAATTTATTTGTGAAAACAAAGGGGAACGATGGTTCATCCGAAGGAGAAATTTAAAAAAGGGGAAATTTTTCATAAAAGCCACAGAAAATGGCATTAAAGTACTGCCAACATTCTGGCTGACGCGCGAACGTTGAACAGATGAAATCAGTGATAACAATTCTAACTCCCCCCGCCCCCTCCGGGCTTTCCCCCCCACCGTTTGGTTAACAGAGGGTCGAGGGAAAATTTTATGGTCGGAAAATCACCGAATAATTGTTACGGCGCGCTTTTGATCGTATAAAACACCTCGTAAATGTCAAAGGGAACTCGAGAGACAGTTGAGTGGGGCCACGGGGTTTTTCGAGTATATGCGGAGCCGTCGGGACGAGGGGGAACGAGACATTACTTGGCATTATCGGGCGGAGTTGGGGGTGGATTGAGACTCCATTTGTACGGTTAGGCCCTTTGAATTCGAAATTATTGTTTCCGGTGAGTGGACGTAAAAAAAATACCATAAACTATTCCTTCTGAGACAACAATTTTTCACGTGTAAAATGGAATGGAGAATGTACGTCGCGACGAAAAAAAAAAAAGCAATTTTGTAACGTAATTTTGCGGACAACATGACAATCATCCATTCATGTGATGATAATCTAGGATTGTTTTTTTTATTACATTGGACAATGTGAGTTCCACAAAGAAAAAAAAGAAAAAATTTACAAACTTTACAAAATAACATTTTAGCAGTGGAGGGTAACCCTCCCAAACTCAAAAGCCCCACACACTCACCCCTTCCATCCTCTCAAAATTAATTCGCAATTCAACAAGCGAGCTAAACTGACTCTCTCCTCCCCATCCACCTACAACCACACACACTAACCCCGCTGAGGGCTTGCCCGTAGGGGGAGGGTGGCGAGGGGGGAGGCTCTTTTAATGAAACGTGGATGTTAGAATGACAGGAATGCTGCAAAATGGTCGAGGCGTGCCGAGCGCAGCTCATACTCAACACCCCCATCTTCTGCATCAAGTCAGTCAGTTTCCCCTATATACCACATGTACCCTTATATACCTGACGAGTGTCTCGGTTGAGTCTGCGAGGGAAAATTAAGTCCCGGCTTTCATCCTACAGGTTATTGGACTCGTGAAAAAAAAATGAATAAAATTTTCCACTATCCTTTTTCCTCCTCCTCTCACCCCCTTCGCCATCCACCCAACCCTCCACCCCCTCCCCCTAGTCTAAACGAAGGCAATGAGGGATGAAGTCCCGAGTAAGAGAGTTAAGGCGATTCTCCTGTGCGGATGGACGACATAACGGGTAACTGGGTGGGTATTAATAAAACGTTCTAGGCGAGCAGAGGACGAGGGAAAAATAAATTCTTATTGCCTGGCGAGTCCGGTATTTCCGCAATATACGGCGCAGGTGTACCGAATGTTTCGCCCTCTCTACTATCCCCCCCCCCCTCAAACTCATCCCCGGACTCTCTTCATCCCTCTTCTATTTTACTCTGTCTCTCCTCTCGCACACGGCGCTCGTATGCTCCATGAGGGGGCGTACAACCCCTCACCGACGTTTCAACATATACATAAACCCCTCTACCTCACCCCTCGGGATACATCAGGGACGTACAAAGTCACTGGATGCCAGAAGTATTTAACGGAGGAGGAAATTAAAAATAAAATATTGCAGTTTTTGGGCTCAACTGGCAGTTCGTTTCGGGAGGAATATTTTTGCTTCAGAATCGAGGCTTTGTTAAGCATTCCGATTGACTAATTGGTCAGTTTACAGGGAAGGGGGAGGGTATGGAGCGTGTCATGAAACGTGAAAGTACGAGATTTTTAGGGGATGAGAGTAATTTTTCGGAAAATATTCATAAGTCTTCAAAAATCAAAAAAATTAGAAGCGAAAAATTGGGATTTTTGCCCCGTCATTGGTTTTAGCTTAGAAAATTTGTAATCTGTAATTGAACAACTTGGGGTTGAGCTACGCGTCGAAGTTGAAATAAATATCTTAAATTTTAGCCACTAGTGAGGAATATTGAGTCAGACTTGTGGATACAATTTTGCGATCGATTCAGTACATTCTGGCAAAGAGCCATTTATCTAAGTATTTTGTTTTTCAAAAAATGACGCATCCTCATTTCGTCAATAATTTTCACATCCTGACGGCTTGCTAAAACATAACATTAATTTATGTTCTTATCTATTCTATACCGCGTCAATATTTGAAGAAATGTGTCACGGTCGTGGCAAAAGTAGATGTAAGCTATTTTAAGAGGTATAAATCTCTGATGAACTGCTGACTTAAAATGCAATTTTTCTACTAAAAATCGTATCTCTATGGATTGATCTGGAAGCTCACTTCCACTAAAATAAGTAAACAAGAAATATATCATTAATTATTACACAACTACTTATTTTTTCTTTTTTTTTTAGGTCCCTTAGGATCTCAAAAATAATATCCCAAAAGATTATGGGCGGAAACAATTTTTAATCATCCAATTTTCGAATTTTAGTTGAGGAGAGTCCGCGTTCATCTCAAAAGTGAGTTTTTCACCCGATTCAGTCGAAATTTTCATTCTGTCTAGCAAAATACGTTGACGAAAAATAATTTTGTTCATATGGCATAATTAATTTGTTCTCAACAATTTTCCAACCATTTTTTCTCAATTTTTTTGCCTTCTTACTTTGGACCAAAACCCTATTTATTTCAAACCCAAAGGCCCCGGGTCTTTAAACTATCCATGATTAAAATTTTAATATTGAAATGTTTTATTTTTCCTGCTGGAATTTTCACGTCGGCGCGATGCCCTTTACCTCCGCTTGCGTCGATTCGATACGTCTGGCGGAAAGCATTTTCTCTACATCTCCCTTTTTTTTTCGAGGGCTTCCGAGGGGAGGCAGAGGGAGAGGGAGGCGAGGGAGTGCGCCAACGCGCCAGAAGGGCGAAGGGGTGAGAATGGCAACGTGGCGTATTGATCGAGTGGCTGCCGGCGTTCTCTCGGTACTCTTCTGTCTCACCCGGTATAGAACCTCCCCTTGCAGCCCAGCTGGAGAGAAAGAGTGAGAGAGAGAGTGTGTGTGTGTGTGTGTGTGTGTGTGTGAGAGAGAGAGAGAGAGAGAGAGAGAGAGAGAGAGAGAGAGAGAGAGAGAGAGAGAGAGAGACAGGGGGGATGAGCAGAGTGAGAGAGATAAAACAATCCTCCCTTTTCAAACTCGTTCGCGTGTTTACGTTTCCATGCCGCGGATTTTCACGCACACTCTCTGAAAGTAATTAATTATTGACGCTGTAATTCATTTTTTTGTTTTTATTTATTTTTTTTTTGGACTGCGTTAATTTTTCCTCGTTTTCGACTGGACCTGCACTGGAAGATAATGACGCACGGATAATTTCGTTACGATTTTATGCATTGAGTGGGCGTTTGGGGGTAGGGCGGGGGTTTATTCCGGGGATGGAATATCATGAATGAATTAACTACTGGAGTGTAATGAAAAAATGAGTGAAAGAGAATCCAATTTTATGGTAAATTGAGTTTTGTGGAAATTTAAATCGAATTGAGTGGATTTGTATGCGAAGTTTTCAGGGGCCAGTGGGGGTTGGTGGAGGGGTGAGAGTTTATTCGGACGAGAAATGACCGCCGGAAACTGAAACCCGTGTTTGTTGCATTGGACTGCATACCTCGGATGAATGCAGTTTAAATGGATCATAAAATAGTTATCTTTTTGTCTTTTACAAAAATTTCTTGTTTTTTGTGAGCAACGTAATGATTTTTTTCATTCATTTGACGAAGATTTATCCTTTGGAAATTAATTCAACTTTTAAATTTTTTTTTCATTTCAGCAGAAAGTGAATTTTTACAATACAAATTCATCAATAATCCGTAATAAAAAAATGAAAATTGTCTTGACCCTCTCGGAGGTTAAGTTTTCAATTAAATAAATTTTAATTCTTTCTCCTTGATATACCCGGGCAATTTAATCTGATTTTAGATTCATATTTTCAATAATGTCTAAAAATTTAAGTCCATTTGAATCATTCAAATGTTATTAATAAGACTATAAAACTATAAATACAAGAGAGTAGCTTCGTTTCATTTTTCGGCACTGGAGATCCCCCAGGGGAGCCGTAACTACACCTCATCCTGCCGGATCTTCCCTCCCCCTTTTTCACTCCTAATGAGAAGTAGTGTCTCCAGGGACACGTTCGACGGCGGCTCAATGAAGACTCCCACAATTTTTTTTTTTATTCCTTTAAATCACTCGGCAAAACGGGAAAAAGTCACGTTTTTGGTTTATTGAAAAATTTTCGCTTGGCAAAGCTCGAGTTTGAGAAGTTCTGCAAGAGAGCTCACGTCGGGGATTCTCTGTTTCATTCCGGACGCCGAGTTTCGAAGCCATATCCGAGTTTTTTTTTTCATGAAAACAGTTTCTGTGTCCAGTCGGAGAATACGTATAGAAAAATCGAGGTGGTCGTAGGGTTTATGGACGAGGGAAAAGGAATAACGCTCGAGTTTCTCGTTTTTTCGGGAAGTCCTTTCAGTATGGAAGTTTTATCTGGTGAATGGGTGAGCGAGGAAATGCGAGGGATTTCTTCTATTCGGAGGGTGATTCAATTTCTCCGTTTCTTTTTTTCTGACCCAGGTGAATTTCATTTATCCGAATTTCAATGATAAAAATATGGAATATTTTCCTAGTACCAAATATTTTAATAATTTTTTTTTAATAATCTAGGATAATCTAAAAAGCTCTAGAAAGAACTGCAATAATGAAAAACTCCTCGGAAGAATTGATTATTCTCAAATAATGTGAGTACAAAATTATCAGTGAAAAATAAATTATTCCCCTCCCAAGAAAAAAATCTTAATATCATCCCCCTAAAATGCAAGCTATTTTCCGTCGCATTAAAAAAGTCAAAAGAATAAAATCCACACACAAGAAAACGTCAAGTCCATGCATAATTCATAAGTAGCACAAAGACGCCATGAGAATTTGAAATCTGTTGGAATCGCGTGTGTGTGAAAACGGGCTTTTTCGTGCATGCAAAAGTGCCCGGGAACGATGAAGGGGGTTGGTAGGATAAAATGTATACAAACATAACTGCAACAAAAATTTTTCATTGGATGAGAAAACCGTACCCCTCATTGCCACTTCTTCGCAAAGTGTGTACGAGGGGGAGGGGGATTTGTCTCCTTTCCTTCTCACCACTTCTCAACAATTTCGACTCTCGTCTCGAGTAATTGGAGAGCCTCCAAAAGTTCTTCAGAAGAAGTATCACTTTTTCACGGTGAAGAGGGCATTAAATATTTCACAAGGGGCAACGAAACTGTTTAACTGTTGCTTTCTCAATGGAGTGTTATTTTTTTTTAATTCTAAGTTGGGATAATTTTTTTTTCATTAGAATTGTTTCTGAACTCAATCCGTTGAAACTGAAGGAAAATTGATAAAATATTCAATGAGAAAAATTGAATTTGTTGATAATTTTTACTGAGTTTTCCGCTCAATTATTTAGAGGTCATAAAATGTCACTTTTTTTCAGTAAAAAAAATTTTAAACTTGGAAGGTAGAGATGCAAAATTGATTTTTTGATTGAAAAAAACTAAATGAGTGCCAACCCGGCAATTCCGACCAATTGACGTTACTTTCAGCCCTCGAATGTCACGTGGAATACTTCATCATGTAATATTACTCCTGGAAATTGTTATATTCAACTTCATTTGGGGCCTGACGATACCTGAGGAATGCAATTGGGTGGATGCCTGGGAGGCACTCGAATATGATATTCGAAGTGAGAGGTAGAGATACCCCAGGAGCCAGACACACACGGGACCTGTTGCTGTCGAGTTTACGGTGTTTTTACGAGCGACGTTACAGCCACCCCTGAGTACGGGGGCTGAACGTACCCTCTCGCTCTCACTCCCCGGTCACTTGCCCTCAACTCGCGAATATCCTTGTCCTATTCGTTGACAATGGAGCGTCTGGACGCAGTCCCTTAGACTGAGTCCCTCCAAGACCAACCAGTCCCGCTTCTTGCACTCACTTTAAACTGGGGTATGCAATTATCAAACAATGGGGGGGGGGGGGGGATCATTACAAGCTATTCGCCATTTCTCATTCTCAGGTGAAGGTTCATGAGTTTTAATAAAAATTGAGAGGTTATTTGACGCCTTAGAAAGAATTCCCTGGCCTAAGGACTCACAATATCAAATCAATAAAATATTACTTGGAAGAATTCCCTTCAAATAATGGAATAATGAAATAATTTCATTGATTAATTTTCGTTTTATGTTCAATGAGATTATTATTGCAGTGGAAATAATATCTAATGATTTCTTTTTACTTGAATAATATTAAAATTGTCCTGAAATACCAAACGCCAGTTCTGATGCAAATTCAATTCTCCGACATAGAAAAAAAAACTGATAATTAATATTTTCGTCTAAATGACTTGCCGCCTGTCACATCAATAATGACATGTAAACGTTTCCCCAAAATATGCAGAACAAAAAATTGCAGAAGTTATCGCAAAAAAATCTCCATAAGATCGATAAAAAAAATCGTTTAACTTCGTAATCATATGGTAATGCTATGGAGATTACACGGGGCGTGGAGTGGCTCGTTTTGCGGGTCATTAGGCCCCTTCAAACACGGGCCCCGAGCCTCGAAGACTCTCTCATCCTGTTCTTAATTTTTGTTTTTTCTCTTGACTAATTTTTTTTTTTCACTCTCTCGTGATATTAACTCCACTTGAATAAATGAAATTGTAATAAGAAAACGTGAGTCATTCAGTCTGTCTCCGGAGGGGATTTGTGGAGGGTACGTGATATAGTAGGGTTGGAAAATCAAGTAAACTGACAGGTGAACGGTGCAAAGCCCTCGGGGAATCGACCTACGGATATTTCGAGTGTCATTTACCTGATATCGAGGGACACACACGTCACGAACGATAATCCGATTAAATTACTGATTTACTCGTGAAATTGTCTGCATAATTAGTTTTACAGTAACAAAGAGCCATGAAAATTCACGAATCGCACGATCCACGGGAAAAGTTACTAATAATGAAGAAAGTAATAAAAAAAAAAAAAAAAAAAGACACATGGAAAATAAAATGATGAGAAAGGACCGTTGTTGGAAGCCCGACGGCAACACTGGAGTTATGAATAATACCAGCAAGTTCTAATTGCGCGAGACAAAAGTTTCGGGGGTGGTATAGGGGCCGAGCGCCAGGGACCGCATACCAAAAACTTTTGCCACGAATAAAACTTAAAGAAACTCATTCAGGCGAATTCTGAAAACCGCCAAGTGGCGCCACCCTGACTTCCGCCGCGACTTTATTTCGTTTTTTCTTTCGAGTGTGTTATTGCAGAGAAAATATTTTATTGCGTTCAAGTTGAACGATTGTTACTATTCAATTGTAACATCGCACTGAGTGATTGCTGTTTTCGGAAATTTGGAATAATTCACATGATTTTTTTTACAAAATTAAATGTACAATATAGGTCAAAGATTTAGCGGATTATCCATCAGATGTAATTAGAGATTTTTCTCGAGCTATTTAGATGTAGGAAGACGAAAAACTTCTTTATCCCAAGAAACTTGGTCTAGGATTATCTTGGGATGCGGGGGGATTTAAAAATTCGCCGGCATTTTGCGGAATTAAGGATTGTTTTTTTTTTAAATTCTTCAATCGCGCACTGGAGCTTAATTACTTGTTTATTTTCCACTGAGGAAACTAGTTTAATGAAGTAATTAAGGATAATTGACTGTCTGTTTTTTTTTTCTCATTCAGAAAATTAACTCTAGACGAAAAAAAAAATTCGACTGTTCGACTGAGACATTTCAAACCCGTCGCAGGATTGTTGTTTTTTTATTTCGAAAATTCAATGACAATCAAAAGATTCGCCTGAACATTTTCCTAATTATTAGGATAATTTGGAAAAAAAAACACAAAATAATCCTATTCCACAGTTGTCCACTGAAACCAGCTGGAGCCAATTAAAAAAAACAATTCCCAACCAATAAAATCCCCCATAAAACTCATAACCCCATGAAAACTGTCGAAATTAAATGATAATCCACTCAAAACGCAGCTGAAATTCATGTCGAAAATAGAGCAATTTGAGTGAGTGCAACACGTGCATTCACCTGATGATAAAACGCTCCGGAATCGAGGAACGAGTGAGGAGTTTGACGAGGGATGAAGGAAGATAATAAAGAAAAAAAAAAAGTATCATAAAAAGGTGGGAGGTGGATGAGACTCGCAGGTCGGAACGGCCGGTTATGTACGCGGTCTCCGGGCTTTACGAGCTTATTTTACTGGATTTTTATGATATAAACGTACACCCCCCCTGTGCACCCAAGTTTACGGCTTCGTGAGATTTTATCGCGACGTAACGTATGGTTTGTTAAATCGCTCTCCAACTGACACACCTTCACTTGTTCGAGGTGGAGAACAGATGAGTGAAAAGTCTATTCGAGAAGCTATCGAATCCCTGAAACTACAGGTTCCAATGGCCTCTGTATTATTTATTTATGGAATAAATGTTGAGATTCTGATGGGACTTCGAAAAGCTGAATTAAAAGTCCACTTGACGTTCAAGTCGATAATTTCGCTGACTGATCTTTCTTCAAAGGATATCTTAACACCTGGGGTATATCAAGAAAATTTCATTATAACCCTTTTTATAGGATCAATTGAATACTGAAGAAAACTTCTAGACAAGAAAATGGCTATCTTCATCTGATTCGCGGATATTTCTAGAAAACGCGACTAAAACACAAGTCGACTACTGAAATTGCCGGGCTGTCGGTTGTTTTGTCCCTTTTTGATGTTAAAAATGCCCGGATTTTGAGGGGACTGAGAAGGAAGTCCTGGCAGAGAGCCCGATCCCCCGTAACCAACGACTTCCGTTCGACTAACGTCCCGGGTAATTAAGGGACAGAGAGTATACGACGCCGTTAACGGTATCCAAGTATATCTGTCGCGTGTCCAAACGAGTACAATCCTACAACAATACACTGCCACAGTCATTTCATCTTGATCCATTGTGTTACGTCAAATTTCAGAGTGTAACGAGAGTTCGAGATTATCAAAGGATAATAAACTCAACATTTTCACTTTCGTACAGTGTTAAAAAATTCGGCTGCAGCATCGATTGAATTTCAATAGAAATTCAATGACTTTTTGCATTGAAAAATGAAAAATTAATGGAAATATGCACTGGAGCCGTCTACGTCACATGATCTCTGATATTCACAGAGTAATTGCAACAAGGTAAAGTATTCGTACTCCTCGAACCATCTATTGAAACCGAATAACTGGTTACAGTTTATTCAACGCGGAGTAAAAAAAATTTTACTGCCCACTCGTGTCATTTTAAATCCCAGCCATCTCTGGGCTTATATCATAAATGAGTCGTTAAAACTTTTACTTGCCAAACACCAATGCAAACAATATTTTTGAAAACTTATTTAGTGGGAAATTATCAAACTACCTCACTTCATAATTTTTGGATTACGGGTGAAATTCATTTCGCCGGACAATAATGCTCCGCTATTCACATAAAATGCAACAGAAATTGTCATCCGATTTATTTTGCGCGGACTTACGCAGGAATTAAAGAGGATTTTGTGAGTAAGTGACGAGAGAAATTTAAAAAATCGTCAACAATGATTGCGAGATGTCAACAAAATTCGATAGAGCTAGTACACAGAATGAGGACAACATTAAATTAAACATAATTAGAGAGTTATTGAAATTACAAAGCTCTGGGGACTGTGAAATTTCCATTGGTTTTCGCAAAATGAAATTGAAAATTATAATTCTCGGTAATTTATCCGCAAATTCTGGCACGGAGAGAAAAATTTATCGAACTTTTCGTACTTTTTTCTGGACTTGTTCTGTCAAAAAGTACGCCACTGTTCCGTAATTTTAACGGAATATTATTTTGATTGGCAGATTACGGAACTGACACGTACTTTTTATTGAATTTTTCTCTCCGTGTGAGTATTTATGCTAATATTTCTTGAAAAATCAACTGAGATATGCTGAAAAATAGGCAAAAAGAAAAATGTGTACTGCAAATGGGGCCTAAAAAAAATCAATATTGCAGTGGCTAATCGGAAAAAAATTCCCCCACAGGTCAAGATTATTGTTATCAGCTCAATCAAAACATCGACTCATTGGGATGCGCGTAGCCAGTGCATTGGACTCGACAGGATTCCTTTTGTCGGCAAGATTGAGAGACGTCGAGATGCCTCTGGATAAGGGAGCAAACCGCACACTCATCTGAACCCAACGAGAAAGGAAATGCTCGCAATTCTATCAATTCCATTGTCTCGCCCCTCAATTTCGTCGAGAACGTGAGATAGGGTTACACAGGGTTAAAAGGGTTTCACAGACGCGACCATAAATTCGATTAGTTATTGTCGATCAGGCGACATCGCAGCGATTAACCTCGGTCTTCGTTAGTGCAGTGGGAAATAATTGGAGAAACGGGAACCGAAAAGGGGATACGAAACGATATAATACACTTCGGAGGTAAAATGCTCCACTCGGTTGGGAGCTTGTACACAAAACGAAACGAAGAGACAGCTGGTTCACCTTGACTCGGCTCCCGCTCTGCTCCTGGCGACTCTTTTCTTTCTCTTTTGTATAGAAAAACGCTGCCGTAAGGATACACATCTGCATGAGAACCTGATCAAGAGGATTAAAAAAAAAATTGTTTTTTGCAAACGAAGGAAAAGATACCCGGGTATCACTGATGTGGAGGGGAATGGACCGGATTCCAGGAACACTATGCGACGGGGACAACGCGAGGGTTTTTTACTCCAATGTCCAATGGATTTCACACTCTGAGATAATCCCGGGGGGTATTTGGAACATGTGAAATGATCATTTGCATTTTTTGTATTATCCTCTTTTCTCCAAAAATGAAGTGAAATTAATTCTCTTTTCTTCAAAAATCAAGTGAAATTGTTTCAACGTAAGAGACTCCCTCGACCCAAAAATACGAAAAGTAAACCCCCAATCGTCACGTCGACAATACATCCAAACTGAGAAAAGCCCCCTCCCCGTAAATCGAGAGCGTCGTCGTCACGCTCCGTCGACCGGAACCCACCGAAGCTCGTCTCCCACAACTCCAGTGGATGCTTCTACGGAGAATACTCCGAGGGGAAGTCGAATGAAAATAGAGGACTGGGCTACGCGAATTCCGGCTCACAGTGCCATACAAACGTTGTTCCGGTTTATATGCGTCCAAAAGACGCTCGACGTATTTGCCGGGTCCATGTGAGAAGCAAAGAAAAGGGGCGATTTTTTTGGCGCAAATGCGAGAGAAACTGGAGCTATAGACGGGAAAGAATTGAACTCGGAGAAGAATTCCCGGTTTTTGAATGAACCTTATGGTTTTTGCTAAGACTTACATTCTTGACAGTGGAAGGTAGTGAATCAAAAGCTGAGCGCCGGTATTTGACACTATGGCTGGCCTTTGAAAAATAACAGCAACTTATCAAATCTGACAACAGTTCACTCATTTTTAGAAGAGTTGTCAACATTTGACAAAGTTACTGAAGTCACACGAAAATAATCTCGTCTTCTTTTAGACCCCGAGTCACATCTTTTGCTACTCAGACGTTTCATTGACACTGGGCACTTTATTTTTAAACCGGGCTCATTTTAACACGCTCCACTGTCTATCTGATGCGTTCAACACGCGTTGTCAAGGGATGTCCAAAATCATCAGGCAAGAAAAGTCGAAGAGATTTGATGGATATTTATGAGATCCGGTTGATTCTCGTATTAACATTATATTCAAGAATTTTAATTAGTCCGGGTCGTGCGTAAAGCTCCGCTTTACACACTAGTTGCACAATAGTATATTTCGTAACAAGTGAAAAAAATGGTTTTTGGCGAGTGGGAAGTTTATAGCACGAGCCGAAGGCGGGTGATATAATCCCACGAGTCAAAAACTAGTTTTTTCACGTGTTACGAATAATATTTTTCATCTCAATGTGTCGAAAAAGCACTTTTCAGTCACGCGACACGAAGCGGAGAGTGACGGAAAAGTTACTTTTCCGACACAGCGTGATGAAATATACTATTTTTTCACTTGTTACGAAATATACTATTTTTGATGTAAAAAAAATCTCTATAATATTTAACAATATTACAGAGAAGCCAACTCAATAAAACATAATGTATAATATAATTTATTGAAGCTCCAATCCCTAATGAATCCTCGAAACCCAATATTACAGTATATTTCGTAACAAGTGATAAAAAAAAAATGGTTTTTGGCGAGTGGTAAGTTTACATCACGAGCCGAAGGCGACTGATATAATCCCACTCGTCAAAAACCACTTTTTTCACGAGTTACGAACATAATTTTTCATCTCAATGTGTCGAAAAACTAGTTTTCCGACACAGCGCGATGAAAATGTTTATTTTATCATCTATCCAAAATAACCTAACCCATTTTCTCAATGAAATAAATCCTCCGTAGAAAGTAATGACCTCTCCAAGTATAAAAATCAAATTTCCCCAATTTGATTTATTCATCTCCCCCGGAAAGTGTAACAAATCTGTCAAAATGAAATTTTTCATTTGAATTATCGCATCAACCTCGAGTGCGCTGATTATATTAAATGGCTGGTAAAACGGTCTGCTTAACATAGCGTTTATCTGCTCTTCTTGGTTTTAGTACTTTTTCACTGCCTCGTCAGGCATTGGCCATAAACTCAGTGGGGCTCTCTCTGCCGGCACCCAAGAGTCCCTCTCCTCATCTCCTCAGAGATCCTCCTCTCTTTTATCTATCAATATATAAACACACCTATTCCCCTTTCCCGTACCTTCGCGACAGCATCAAAGAAGAAAAAACCTTACAACGCATCTCTTTTCCGGTCATTCCATTATCGTACCTAGACTACAACTGCATTATTTTCTCCAATGGCGAATGAACTTGCATGTCACATACCACGTAACCCAAATGCTTTCCCCCTGATGTGAATGATAAAAGTACAACTGCTCGTCGAATAAATTCCCCCATTTGCGTTTATTCGACATCAAAATAGACCGAAAATAGTAGCACCGCAACTGACGTATTCAATTGATCATCGAGCTGGCGAGAACTCGCTCAAGTCATGCAAAAATGATTGTCCTTAAATAATTGAACGAGTTCAAAATCCCACCAAAAATGGACTAAATTATCCCTCATTTCCCCCGAGCGTCAGTAAAATTTTCAGCTCCTTCAACATCTTTATCACCAATTCCCTCGATTTTCTTCTGTTGGCTAGTTCCTCCCTCTCACCATTGAAAATGATAAATAAATGATTATGAGACACGTACACCGATCCAAACGAAAACCCGTTCGACTCGGTTGTATCCAGCGAGCAAAAGAGCGCGACGAAGGCAGCCGACGACGTGCGGTCGTTCCCCCCTTGGATTGTTGGAAGAAAATATACATACACATATATGCGTGAACGCAGAGTTCCCGTCGACAGGGACAGCAAATCGCCCCCCGCCCCCCCCCCCTCGCACCGCCCTCACCCCCTCGCACCGCCCTCACCCAAGAGAGACAAAATAATCCCACGAAATGAGGGAGACCGAGACGAAACAAAAAATCCAAGACAAGGATGAAAATATAGAGAGAAATTCTTGGGACCGAGGGGCTTTGTAATGCTTCTACCCCGATTCTCTTGAATCTGATGCCTCTCGTCCTTCCCTACCCGCCCCGCTCCGCCCCCCGCGTCTTTGTTCCCATCATTCCGAAGCAGCGGGGGTGTAGACCGAGAGGGAAGAGGCCAAATAGTTACCCAGGCCATGTTGCCAGTCAACAATACATCCTCTCTCTTCCTCCAATTCCCTTCATTTCACTTGAAAATCCCTTTGGGAGAGGGGCAGGCGGGGGATGCCCCCCCCCCCCCCCCCCCCCCACCCCCCCCCCCCGCCCCTAAAATACGTTCGGAGGGATCTCCCCGAAAATAATTGCGCGTTTCGTGGTCTCTTGATCCGACGCGTAAAGTAATCCAAACACAGCATAAAAATTATGTTTACGAGTTTCGAATGGTTATAGAGGGGTTTTTCGTGTTCCTTATATTGCCCTAATGCAGTTGAAAATGGGGATAAGAGTGAGAAGGGTATGTGCCAAGGCATTCCGAAGATTTATCCCTCGGTTTTCGGTTATCAACAGACTGTTTGGGGATTGTTTTCTGGGTGATTTAGAATTATCTAATAAAATTGAGGTAATGGGCGCACGCCGTTGGGGTTAATTTATGGCTCTGATACCATCGACTTTTTTTTTTTACTGGTGTGAGGAACACTTGTTACGAGAGATAAGGGGCTCGAGGAGTGTTGGCGAAATAATACTGGATTTTCAATTTTTTAAATATTTTTTTCGGCTTTTGAATTGACGCCTTTATCAGCCTCATACGTTTGTGGTACATTTGCAGTTTTTTTTTAATTAATCGACTTGTTAATGTGGGTGTATAATCAACAATAGTATTTTTTGGAGCAGACTGGGGATTGCAATATTTTTAGTCTTAAAATTTTTCAACTAAACTGGATTATTTTCGAAGGGGGGGTCTATTGTAAGTACTCAGTACTTCTCACTTTCAACCAATTATCCTCGGCAAATGTAAAATAAAATGTAGAAAAAAAATTTCCTAAGACAGATTGATCAGAAAGCTTTGCTATTTCATGCATTAGCTTCTTCTCTTAAACTTGAACTGTACATTAAATGATCAAAGGAAATAAATTCAATGAACATTTCAACGAAAATCAAACAAAATGTGATTAAAACTTACCGGTTTTCTCCTTGATTTCACAGAGCACTGAGAACAGGGCTGGCTTCATTCTATGGCAGTTGAGGGTGTGTTTTCTATCGACAAAAGACACGACAATAATCATTATCAATGGAAAATAACCCGAGGTAAGCAACAAGAGAATAACCCATGGATTACCAACATGAAAAAAAAAATGAAACTTAATAAAATTTTCCCACGAGAGAAATTAACAAGATTCTAATGGGAAAATTGTTAGCGTTATTCTCCGGCTAGTAATTGCATTATACCCGGATAATTCTATATCTCGAGGTACTCTGATATCGATAATTGTGGGTTAACGAGGTAATTACACGTGCTTTTGTATCAACGCATTTTTTCCTCTCTCTCTCATTATCCGGGGCCAACAAAATTGATAGAACACGGGATTATCTCATTTCCATTGGTCTCCAAATGGAAAAAAACAATCCCGGAGTAATGGAAAATTTGGTATTTACCTCGCTTGGGCCTCGTCTAGACTCTGATCAGTGATATTCATGATCTGTTGTAATATTTCCCCGATATCTTGTTTACGCGCCTCAACAGCCTGCTCCTGGCCCTGGGATGCTGAGCCATCAACCGGTCCCATACTTCCATATCCACCAGCATTCTGGGCACCCTGGCCACCATTACCACCCATCAGACCCACGTTAGATCCTCCGTGTTGCAGCATTCTTGCACTTTCATCCATCAACCGATCAAGTCCAATGATTCTCCAGCAATTCCCACTTTGTTAATCCCCCCCCCCGTCACTCTCAAACCCCTCAACTGAGACAATTAAAAGTTGGATTCGATTAAAAACGAACTCTCAAAAAAATAGTGATTGTCTCATCCTGCTCAAAATTTTTCCCCCCCTTCTCCCCCCAAAAGCCCCGAAAAAAAAACCCCCCCCCCCCCCCCAAACTTCGCCCGAAGGGTCTACGCCGACCCTTTTTGAGGTTATGCTGCACGTCTTTGTCCCTCTCACCGACAACAGCCGATGAATAACAGATAAAATACTCGATTACTCCCTCGCTAACGTCAGTTACAACAAATCCACTTGTCCTATTATTAGAAATTCTCCAAGTATTATTAATTCTCCTAGACTCGTATACCATACACCACAAGTATAAAATGGTGTCCTCGTGTACTTTTGACGGATTGTCGTATGTTTTCCCTAATATTTTTTACGTATACGCAATTTCAAGGTCGCCTATGAGCGACGTGTGTTCCCCTTCCAGCGGCTCTACCTCTGATGGTTCACCTCTCCCTCGCTCCTCAATCACTCGAGAATTCACTCTGGACACAAGCGCGCGAATTTCTCTCTCGTTCTCTCCACTCAACGTAAACATAAAGTCACAAACTAGGTTAAAAATCTGGGGATATCAGCCGAGAAATTGAGGAAGATGTGGGTGAATGTCCAAGCCACTGAGCACACTTCGTACAATCATTAGTTCTTGTTTTCGTTTTTTTTTAAGTTTATAACTACGAAGGGAGAAAACTCCACTTCACCACGCACTCACTTGTGTCCGCCTTACAAGGCAACGCGCCGAACCTTTCTGTCGCACTCCCGCCGTCTGGCGGGCCGAGAATCAGCGTTTACTCCTCTATCCCCCCACTGTCGCCCTCTCCGGCTAGTTCCTCGCGCACGGACGAGAGAGCAGACAAAGAGATACTGAGGATGCGTGTACGTGTGCGTCACTGGTGACTCCCGACGCGAGGGGAGAGTGTTTGTGTGGGTGAGAACGAGTCGGCGGCCATAACTGAACCGACCAATCACCGGTGCACGCTCGTCAACCCTCTTTCGTCGATCCCCACCAGAGCCCAGCACTTCCCCTGACTCCCCGCACCCCCGGCGAGAGGGATTTGCCACTGTTGCCGATTTTTCTCTCTCTTTGTATTGGGTTTTCTCCGTCGAGTTGGGCCTGTTTCGATTATTTTGAGGGCTCCCTTTTATTCACACACTGGGGGCGGTGAGGGTTTCGGGTTTTCGGGGTTTTGGGAATTCAAGAATTGGAGAATTCAAGGGATTTTCACGTGAAATCGGGAGGACGCAGGCTGTGGACAACGCGAGGCTAAACCTGCCCTGCCTGCTGCCCTCACTGAATTTTTTTTTGGTTTTTTTATTGAGGGCTTTTTAAGGGGAGGGGGGAATTTGGATTTTGAGGATTGGATTTTTGGGGGAATTGAGGTTTGCAAGAGTTTTGGGATTTTTTGGAGTGGCGGCTTGGCGCAACCGCGGCGAGTGCGGAGGCTTGGGCGTCGCGGCGATCTCTGACGGGAGGAACGGGAGTTGAGGGACCTCAGTCGGTCAGGGTGGACATAGCGGGAAGTATGGTTGACGTATATTTTTTCTGAGGAAAAGGAAAAGCTTTTTCCACAAACAATTTTCCACTGGATGTTCTGATTGTTTTAAGGAGGTTCAGGTGTATTTATTTTCTTGTCGATTTTTTTAACCGGTTTCAGAGGTGAATGACCGCTGGGGGGGCCCCTAGAAATTGAGTATCATTTGTCAGCTGTTCAAAACAATACCAAACAATGGAAAATAATTTTCTCTGCTGAAATCAATAGTTTTTACGTATAAATCAATAAATAAATTGTTGAATCTGAGTTGTCCCCCTGGCGATCGCCTACCGAATCTAGAGTTGGAAAGGTTGGAACATGAGTACAACGTACCGGTTAAATGTAAACTTATCAGTAGCCGCTCAAGGTCTTCTCCCCGATAAATAATAAAAACGTGGAACCTCCCACGATAAACTCACCGAGTTCCTGGGCAATTCTCTCCGAGGCAATCAGAAGCTCTGCAAATGTACGCCGTAAATAAATTTTCGGTTACAAATACAATGTTCTCGATGTGGCAACAGCCTCCCGGCATTCCCTGGAACATCGACATCTTCATCAATTATCTCCCGCATAGGAACGAGTGGTCTGTGCAATTCTCCAATGTCCAAGCTGGCCTCGAGGTCTACCAGATCTACCAGCTCTTCTCATTCTGCGGAAAAGTGAGCAACGTTATTCAACGCCCCAACCACGACCGAACGGTCTACGTCAATTATGAATCAGAGGTTGATGCCAGACGCTGTGTCATTGGCCTCATGCAACAGAATAGCTCCATCCGATTGAAGCCATTTGCCAAGAATAATCGTCAAAATGGAGGGAATAACAATCAGAATTCGATGAACGATTTCTTCAGGCATCAGAACTTTGGGAATGATGCTCCAACGACGGACGCAGGTGACCAATACGACAGGAATGTGAACTCTGGAATCTCGAGGTCAACAGATTTGTGGGGTGCACCTGAAGAGACAGCAGAATCGCCAGTGCAGGAGAACCACAGGAAACAATCTAACAATCCAGGTCTACAGGAGTGTTTGAAGCAGTTCAAGGAGAACAATTTATTTTCAGCGTCACAATTAGTGAACATAAATCCTTTTAAAATCCCGGCGGAGGGGACGGAGGCTAAGGCTGGGGTAGTCTTAGCAGAGGAAGATAAGATTAGGGAAGAGAAAGAACCCGTGGAGTCAGTGGCGATTCAGGGAAGATTGAGGGACCAAAAGTTCCAGGTGATTATCGAGGCCCAGGAAGTCATCGTTGCTAATGTTCCAAGAGAATTTGGAAATTGTTATGTACTTCATCTTCTCGAGAAGTTCGGGCCCATCTACGCCTCCGAGATGAAGACACTGGAGAAGCCTGCTCTTCGATATTGTCATGTTTATTTTAAGACACCTGGGGATGCTGCGGCTGCTGAGGTCGATCTTGATGGGGTGAAACTCGCGGAGAAGAGCCTCATTGTTATGAGACCTCACACGATGGCTGAGGAGGTGGAGCACTTTGCAAAGGAGAATTGAAGTGAATGGGAACATCTTTTGCTGATTTATTTTGAGCTTTGAAACAGTTGCCATTGATATTTTTTACTTTTTTTTTTCTTTTAAATCAATTAAGTTATTTTTCTTCTTAATTCATCCACTCAATATTGACTTATGGATATTGCAAAAAATTATTCAAAGGGTTCAGATAATTTTTTGAGACAAGTTGGGACTTTGCAAACGTTTTGTATCATTTAATTTTTTAAGCTGAAGATTTTGTTTTGTTTCATTAATATTTTTATTTGAGTGACTGATTGGAGAAAGTCTCTATATTTTGAGCATTTGGCAGGACTCATAGTGCCTCAATTATGGATAATTGAAGAAACTGTTGACAATTGCTTCGATCAACCAAAAATGTATTATCTCTTGATAAATGTTACTTGATATTTTTCATAAGGAACTTTTGTATTTTTACGACGTAATATAAAATCGCATCAATTTGTTGATGTATTTTGATAACAAAACCGAATAAAGATTAAAATATGTCTATCAACAATTTTGCTCGTTACTTTTTATTTGTTTAATTGTTTAGGAAACCAAAATAGCTGTCAAATGCAGATTTAATTCAATTCTCATTTTTTAAATTGATCATAGACAAAGACAATTTTAATTACGAACAATTTTTTCTGTTTATTTTACGAGTGGGAATGTTTGAAAAAATCGCTGACGTTTGAAGACTGACAAAGTTAACAATTTCCAGCCACTCACTGACATCCGCAAGTATGAGAACCACTGCTCCAAATGATTCCACGTAAGAAAGTCATGCCATAACCTCAATTAATTAAAATCACTCCTGTCATATCCAGCAATATTTTTTCAATTAACGATGTAAATTAATGCCACTCATTGAGAATTGTGAGGACACAAGTGTAACGATCGATGAAGTAATTATATTAGCGAGATGAATAAAACTGAGAAGCTCTTGGCTGCCAGGAGGAAGGTAAGTTCCGAACACCACCCGTTTTACGTCACAATTGATGGTTAAAATTTAAACAATCTGGTATTTTTTAATTCCAGCTGAAGGAATTTCAACAACACAAATTGAATCACAATCATCATAATTCAGAAGCGACTCAGTCTCAACAAGAAACGATAAAGGTAAGTACAAAATTAATTATCCTTTGCCTTTGCTCAAAAAAATGTCATGTTATTCATGAAGAGGTCTTGGTTTTGTTAATTTCACCACTTCTCCAGTAACTCATTAATTTAATTTCGCGTTTATCTAGAATAATAACGAGCCAGCATCTGCAGCCAGCCCCCAGGATTACCCTCAGCATTCCAATGATTCTCCCCCGTGTGCAGGCCACGACCTCCCCTGCGGCGACCCTGTAACGCTCCCAGTTCCTTCAGCCTCCCCTGAACTCCAGACCAACCCCCCAACCAGCGAATTGTCAGCCCAACCATGCCCACATCCTCCAGACCTCGCTCTCGAACCCCCCCAAATCCCTGAACTCCCCCCGAACTCCCTCAACTCCCAGTCCCCGCCCTCTCCTCCCCCTCAATTATTCCAGAATGGATCCCTAACAGAGCCAACTGCTCCCAACGGCTCCCCCGAGGATTCTCCCTCCCTCCAGAAGCAACATCTCCTGCAAATGGCCTCAGAAGTAGCAAACGCTCTCGTCGACTCTGAAACCGAGACCTCATCAATCCCCATCCACTCAGATCTCGAGTATCAAAACCAATTCCTCTCAACTTGTCTTGATGAGCAAAAGCGTCTGGTGAATCAGCTGCACATTCAAGTATCCCAATACAGCTCTCGAGTCTCAGAACTAGAGGCCCTGCTCTCCACAAAAGAGGCAGAATACGAATCCAAGCTTCT
This sequence comes from Psyttalia concolor, assembly GCA_030522845.1. Taxonomy (NCBI): domain Eukaryota; kingdom Metazoa; phylum Arthropoda; class Insecta; order Hymenoptera; family Braconidae; genus Psyttalia; species Psyttalia concolor. The sequence continues at coordinate 65,681 of JAPYZM010000004.1, read as the reverse complement.
TCGAGAACTGAACCCCCTAAAAGAGCAGTTGAAAGTTCATGCGCAGACCACAGGAATCCTCGTCGCAGAAAAAGCCGAGTTGTCAGCTGCCATCAGCCAGTACCAATCAATCTCCCAACAAAAGTCCTCAGAAGTCGAGGATCTCTGCCTCAAGTTAAAAGCCTCAAATTCCAAGACAACAGAATTGGAACGAGAATTATCCCACTTGAAAAACGCAACAGAAGAAATGAGAAAAAATTACCATCAACTACAATCAGATTATGCCCACCTCGAGAAGAAATTCTCAGAGCTGAAGAAGGATAAGGAGGAACAGCAGCTGGAGACAGCTGAGCTTCGTCAGGACCTGAACCTCAAGAACACTGAACTATCGAGTCTCCATCGCGAGCTCAACGAGAAAAAGAACCTTCTATCGCTGTCTGAACTTAAAATCCAACAGCTGACGAGTCCACAGGAGATGCAGGCACTGGAGGGCCATCATCAGGCCCAGACAGTCCTCGAACAACAACTTTCCCAGCTCCGAGAAACCCTGAAGTCTATTAATAACGAGAAGGAGGAGACCAGCAAGCATTACGAGAATTATGTAAAGCAATTGGACAGCAGGTACGACAAAGTCCTTCAGGAACTCGAAGCCGCAAGATCCAAAATCTCAGATTACGAAGGACGTGAGGAGAGCTTCATCCAGAGGCTATCAATGATGGAGCAACAGTATCAGAGGGAAAAACAAAGGGTGGAGTCTCTGCTTCCTCTAGAGGCACATGAGGAGAAGATCAAGCACCTGACGAAGAGCATGGATGCTCTGGTGCTGGAGAACGAGACTCTTCAATCAAATATTCGTGAGAAGGAAGCTGAGATCGAAGCTATGAGGGGGGAGCTTCATCAACTGCAAGAACTAAGAGATCAGAATGTCGAGTCCTTGAAGTTGGCAAGTGCTCTGGAGAGCGAGCAGTTGGGGGCCTCCAGAGCAGTCTTCCAGAATCAGGCGCTTAAGGCTCAGTTGAATGAGATGCATGATGCCTTTGTGATGCTCAGCAATTCCAAGCTTGATCTCACTGAGCAGCTGCAGGGGGAGCGAACCATCGGGAGAAAGCTCAATGCAGAGTTGAATAGAGTTGAAGATGAGAGGGATGAGCTGAGGGAGGAGCTGAAGAGAAAAGACGCTGTTATCGAGGAACTCGAGAGGGATAAACTGCAAGCCGCTCAAGTCGCTGATCAGATGCAGCATTATCAGGTCCAGTATAACCAGAACAGAACTCTCCAGCAGGAACTACAGAGTACCATGAGTGCTTTGGAATTGTTGAAGAGGGAAAATCAGATGTTAATTGGCAAGCTTCATGGTTTGGGGAAGGATTCCGGAGATGTAGACGAGGGAATATCAGAGGGAATTGAGGGTGAGGAGGTGGAGGCACGTGTGGAAGTGCCCGTTGTAGTGATTGAGAAGAAGAATTGTGAGGTACAGACGAGTAGCGAAGGCCTCGGTGAGGGGGAGATCCTCTCGGAACCGCTTAAGAAGTTGGAGATGAGGTTCAAGGAGACGATGGAGAGAGTCGCTGAGCTGACGGATGAAAAACAGAAGCTCGAGCATTTAGTGTTGCAGCTGCAGGGCGAGACCGAGACCATTGGGGAGTATATCACTTTATATCAGAAACAACGCACCATTCTTCAGAAAAAAGCTCAAGAGAAGGAGCAAACCTTCAGGCAATTGATGGAGCAGGGGAATCAGCAGCAGTTGCAGCTGCATCAGCTGAAGGTGCTCGTTGCTGAGCTGCTGAGGTCGCAGAGTGGGGGGAATTCGGGAGGTCATTCTGTGCGGAAAGAGGATCCTCCAGGTGGAGAAAATCATTTACGTAAGTTGAAAAACATTTCATTATATTCGATATCTTATCTTGTTTGTTTTTACATTCTCATTGTTTCTTTGGTTTGTTCTAGCTACAGGCGGAGAACAAATAAATGTAGCCAAGCCCCTTGAAGATCCAAGACCAGATGGATCTACGATAGATTTAAAAGACGAGACAACATCAAAAATCCTTGATCTTTTAACTGAAATAAAAGACTGCAAGGACACATGTTCTCTCGAACCCAATTTCCACCCCTGCCTCTGGTGCTCCGGAAAACTCATCACAGTCTAACGAGAGTTTCCTAATATTTTTAGTACAACATTTGGCCTTGCATGTAATTTATCCATAATATAATGTAAATAGTAAACGTAGTGTATTTTCATTGTGTTGTCATTTCAATATTTTGTCGATTTTTATCGAGCTTCAGTTATCACTGCTAAATGCAGTTTAATCATATATTTAATTTTGTTCGTGATTTTTTAATAATTAAATGAATTGATGATGTTCAATAGAAAATATTTGACTGAAGAATTTTGGTATTGTAAAGTTAATGATGGAGTATTTGAAAAATAAATTTTTTTCATACACAATTGAATGGCAATGTCTCAGGAGAAGAAATCTGAATTGATTTTTCAAATTTTTTTGAAGATTTTTTTTATTAGTTTTTGTGAAATAGATGACAGATTTATGCCTTGAGGGCGTACTTCCTCACGGGCCAAGCGGATAATTTCCTGACCTCCTTCAGTGTCTTTTTACCAGCCTGGAATGGCGTCAACTTCCTGCGAATAGCTCTGGTCTTCTTTGGCCTGAGGTCCAAGGGCTTGTACTTCTTGTTTTTGTAGAAGAGACGAAGGTTCTCCTTCTGCTTCTGGTGCATAATAATGTATACACGGGCAATGGCTTTACGCACCACACGACTGAAAAATTCAAGTTGTTTATTGACTAACTAATTTTTTAATCACAGTTCCATATTTAATATTGATTGATAACACAACCAACTGCAGCAAAATTAAATTACTCAACTCATGGAATAAATTGATAATTGACGAAAACAAATAAAAAAAAATAGGAATTATAGTCTCGAATTAATAATTTCAGGAGACAAGTGTTCAATTGCAATTGTTGATGAGTGCTTTCTGTCATAAAACAAGCACATTCCCGTTGTTAAGAATCAGCAATTGTGTTTTAGAATATAGATTGCACAGAATCAGCTATTAAAATAATTTTTTAAGGTAAAACAATACAAAACTCACATCTTGGAGAGTTTGGATGCAGCTCCTCCTGTCACTTTGGCAACGCGGAGGTTAGTCAGCTCAGTTTTGAGCTCCTCCAGCTGCTTGAGCAGCTCCTTCTTCTCCTTCGTCCTCAGCTCAGAGCACTTGACTTTGACCTGAAACAGGACAATCCAATCTTGAAGCAAAACCATCACAACTACAGGGCTACCTAACCTCAAATCATCTCAATTGTCATGTGCAATCGCTGTACACTGTTGAAATAATGCTAACAATCAAATTATCATCATCCATAACATTTAATTAATGCCATTAGAACCGAATTCAATTACAACAATTGAAGATTGCTTGTGTTATTGGCAAAATGGCATGGAAAACACTTGGACGATTTTTCATTTTATCGCAATTAAGTGAATATCGAACAATCACTGAAAATAATAAATTTATTATATCACTTGAACAATTTGATTTGCGACTCGTCGTTTTTTATAACCATCTGTTTAACGATGTATTTAATAAATATGGATTACGAGGCGGTGCCGAGAACTAACCATTTTGCCACACGTTTGTGGAAAGAAAGAGAAAGGAGATAACGGAAGCGGTCTTCGAACGATATGTACTCGCTAGTCAGTGCAGTGTCGATAGGTGATTCACGTTGTGCGCAGTGGTATGCCGGTCGAGTTCCGAGGAACAAAATAACAAGAGTATTTCGTGGGTGATAAAGTTTGTAAACATCAGTAACTAGTGAACAAGTTGGTGAACGTACGATTTGCGTTTTATTTTCATCATCTCTACGGCGATTTTCATAATGTGAGTAACAATGGAGACAAGGAACCTTTGCTTTTTATTTTGCTCTCGATGTTTTGGAGGGAACAAAGGACGATCAGAAGTTAACGAAGCATCCAAATTGTCCAGTTCTTGTAATATTATGGATTATGGAACAAGAACTGAACGAATAACAACGTTTTACCAGATAAAATGTTAGAATTGTGTTACTTCGGGTAAAAAAAACAGAAAATTTCTGAAAAAAATGAGACAATTTTCGTAACGTTGGACAATGGTTGCTCATTGAGAACAATTTTCAGTACTGATTACCTGAATAGGAAAAGAAACAAACACGCAATGATTTTTTAATCCACAGGATCTGTTTCAATCTGTCTTTATTTACATCCAACAAAATTCTTAAACAAATCATTCACAACACTCAAAAACATGTTATTCTTGCATACGTACACAACCCACGCATACACAATACTGGGGTTTTTTAATTGAAACTAAAAGCCCAGCGAGATATACCGGCTACTCTTTCACACCCTTCGAAGCATCTCTTTATCTAGAATGAAATTGTTTCGTCGTGCTCTTTGAATTTCAATTGTTATCCAAAAAATCCGGGGACGTTGGCTGATGCATGTACGTCGTTGATATCACGACATATGACAAGGCACGTGATATCTGAATACTCATACTCTCGATTTTCGTCGGTGTCGAGACCTTGCCAGTAATTTTGAGATTTTACAATTGAACTTTGCACGTTTGCTCGAATTATTTCCATCAGTAAAAAACAAAAACTGTGAACCAGACTAGCTGCATTATCTCAAGAACGATTCGTCTCAGGAAAAAATACGAAATGAGCTTTTTCGTGGAGAATTTCAATTTTCCACGAAACATGTTTCTCGACATTTTCCCCTGGGAGTATTTGTTAAGCAGATATTTCACAATTTCATCGGATTTTACAACTTCACCACTGATTTATCTCGTGCCCCCTTCGAATGTTTCGTTTGACAATTTCAAATTAAGCTGTCCTAAAGATTTTCGTCTGTTCTAATTAGTGAAGTGTTTACGTAGTATAGGATTTATATATAAAGACTCTTGAGCAGTTGAAATACAATTGCCACTAAGTACCTTCTGTCATGTTAAATTGACATAGTATTATGCACGATTTAATCATTCATATGTTATTCTCTCGTGTTCCAATGATCGACCAAGTTGATGTGAATGCCTGTACAGATAATATTGAGTTTTTTTTACACGTCATTTTTCTCATTTTGTTTTCTCCACTTTAGTAGACAAATAATTAATTTATTGTAGTACGTACAATATTCTATATACATTTCTCAGAAACGAATGGCACATTTAAAACGGGCCCGTCTGGCAGGTTGTGGACATAAAAATTTGTTTTTTCTTCTTGATTTCGTCATCAGTTTTTAATTTATTAATTTTCTCAACACCAAGACAATGAGACCCCAGCTAATGTGCTTTGTCAATCAATAACTAAGGACTATTTTCACCTGTTAATTTTTGCTAAATAATTTATTGAAATTGCATTGAAAAAATAGTTTGAGGTAAAATGAGCACGCTAAACCGTCAAACAGCACGATATAATAGGAGTTTAAGTAATAAATTATAATCACGCTGTTTTGGTCCTGATTTTTCACGGAAAAATGCGGTAAGAAGAGCCGTCAGTCTCTCATCAATAAATTCCCTCGCGTTGCCCCGTTAAATTGACTAGGATTGAATTTAATTTTCCAAACATTTTCTCTCTAATAAAATGAAAAAATTGTTCTAATTTGCCTAATTGTGCTCACAGTTGAACCAAAAATGTTCATTTTCCATGAATTCTTTGACTAAAATAATCACAAGTGCACGAAAATGAAGTACCAATTCACATTTCGTGGGTTAACTAGGCATTCTTATACCCCCATCCTTCTTACCGCAAGCCTAGAGGACTAAAGAATACGCAATGGAAAAGAAACTATAACAGAAATATCACGAAATATCCATTCTCTCGGATGATGTCCATTTCTTTAATTTTCGGTTTTAATGTTCCCCTTTTACCGAATCTGGGGATTCTTTATTTCGCTAAACCTCAAGTGCCTTTTTCATCGGCACTTTATAACTTCGCTGAGCCGGAGATGATCTCTTGATACAATTCAGGCGTCACTTCCACGTACTCTTTATTACCAGAACGGAAATAAACTTTATCCTGAATTTTGTTGGGATCAAAGCCCTCTTTCTGGAGATTTATCTTCTTGAGCTTGAATGTACTCGTCATTTCGAGTTCTTTGACAATTCTGAGGAATATGGGACGCGCGTAGGATGGAAGTGCACGATCCAGACCCTCCGCAAGGGCTTTAAAGTCCAGGAGACACTCGGGATCAACGATTGCTGCCATTCCTGCACGTCCCTCCATTCCTGGCACCTTCAAACATAAAAACAAAATATCTCCACATTCTCTTTCACTTCAAGAGAAAATTGCATGATTTTTCCAGCAGAGATTTTCACTCTGCGCAAAACTTTTGCCGCAAAGTGAGAATTTAATCGTTTTTGCAAATTCACTTGGTCTATTTAATTAGAATTTTTTAATGGTTTTGATTAATCAAATGGACTTACTTGAACTCCATAGACTGTAGTGTCTCTGTGCCCAGCGACATTACTCACGACCCCCTCGACCTCAGCAGTCGCTACATTTTCACCTTTCCACCTAAACGTATCACCAGTTCTGTCTTTGAAGTAAAAATACCCCAATTCATCCTGCACCAATATATCACCGGACAGGAAGGCCCTGTCTCCCTGTCTGAACACGTTTTCAATCACTTTTTTCGCCGAAGCCTCTTTATCCAAGTATCCGTTGAACTCCCTCGACGCGTTCCCTTGCTTAATCAGTCCAATGAACATGCCAGGTTCGTCTGAAAACAAGAAAAACCTTTTTGATAATAACTGTTTCCACAGATGGTTTTTTTAGCTTTTACAAAACTTCAAATTGCGAACATTCTTTGAGCTCTTTTAACAACCAAAAGAAACGTACTTATTTCTGCCCGTATGCAAAGCCCATCAGGACCCCTAACTGGCTCGCAAGTCTCGGGACTCACGCGAATAATAGCAACCGGATGAAGTGATTTTGGTAGAATAGATGGAACAAATCCCACAGCACCAACTTGATTATCAACGTTAACAATATTGGCATTTCCCTCGCTCGAGCCGTAGACCTCGGTGATCTGTTCAATCTTAAAACGATCCACAAACTTTTGCCAAATTTGCGGTCTCATTCCATTACCAACCATCAATCTCACTGAATGCTGACTATCCTCTGGCTTCGGTGGCGCTGACAGCAAATACCTGCACATCTCACCGATGTACTCGGCCAATGTGCAATTGTATTTGATGCAGTCCGTCCAGTATGCTGATACTGAGAATTTCGTGCGGAGAACACTCGGTATTCCTTTGACTAGGGCACAGCCTGTACCCACTATTCCACCTGCCATGTGATAGAGAGGTATTGGATTGTACATTCTGTCACTGTCCGATCGCAAACCCAGCATGTGGTACGTTGCCATTGTCACCAGGAGGTATCTGCACAGAGAAATACATTTTTATTGATATCCGAGAGGTTTAAGAAGACACTAAAAGAATATATGGGGGGCAATTGGTAGTGAGCAATTAAAACCGCTAAATACATTCGTCAGGCCTCAGGTGATTGATAGTTCTGAGTAATCTGGAAGGGAATTGTCATATTTTGGTTGAAGATTCAAAAAATTTGGGTGAGTGTAGTTTCTTGTGTTCTTCAAAAAATTAGAGATTGAAAATTGTAAAAGCTGAGGCATAGAACCAACAGGAACGCCAGGAGTCAACCCCTCGAGGCTAGAAAAATGTGGAAAAGGTTGACTAGATTGATCTCTTCAAAAACAAAACCCAGTTCTTTTATCGCGATTCATGACAGTGAAAAGACTCTGGTGCTGTAACAAGGTAGACACCACCTCCCTAATCTCATTCTGTCGAGTTGTGGGGTCTCCCTGACAGGATTACCCGTTCGTTACGTCCGGTTCAAGCACCCAATCATTGCACAGTTAAAAAACCAGAGAAATCGAGGTCTAAAAATAAATGATCAGTATACGATTGTAGAATGTCCTGATGTAGATAGTAATGAACTCTCGTGTATTTGTGTCTCCCTCATTAAAGCCTGACCCACATTGTGTGATCAATAACGTGTAAAAAATGCAGGAATCACTAGGCCTCAACTTGACCACAAGTCAAATTTAAATTGCTCCGAGGTCTGAATGCAGTTGTACTTTGTTAGTTTCTCATTTTACTTTTTACCAAATTGCAGTGGGTGTTTTTTGCGTAAAAATGCGACCAGGAAATGCAGGAGTAGATCGATATAAGCGAGGTTGAGGGTTTTTTCTCTTTCTTTTTTGGGTCTTCTCACCTAGAATTTGGCATGAGAACTGCTTTTGGTAGACCAGTTGTGCCACTAGTGTATATGTAGAGAAGATTGTCTCGATATCCTGGCTCTTGCTCCACCACTGGATACTCCATACTCGCCTCAGACAGAAGTTTGTCCAGATTTTTTATCTCCTCTTGGATATCAGCCGCCCCCGCCCCCTGCTTGAACCATTCCAGGTCTTGGATGGAGTCTCGGATTTCGTCGATAGCTAAAAAAAAATGTCAGCGCAGTGAGCCAAAAACAAAGACCAATTTTTCCCGAATTCGTTAGGAAAAAAAAATGCGTAGGAAGCCAATGTATTCTCTCTGCGCTTGAATGAGGGATATCTGGGGTTGAATTCCTAGATAACTAAGGTAACAAACGAAATGTCATTCAAAGTTTCATACATACCGGAGGCAACTTCATTTCCGTAGATGACGGCCTTGACTTTAGCAATAGTCAAACAATGTATGAGAAGTTGGAGTCGGAGATTGGTATTGATGAGGGCCGTGATAACACCAAGTTTACCAAGACCCAGCCAAGTTGCCACGAACTCTGGCTTATTGGGCATCATTAGTGCCACAGCATCGCCTTTTCTGTACCCAGCCTTCTGGAATACGTCAGCTATTCTATTGCTGTACTCGTCCATCTGCGGAAAATTTTCTTCATTGTATTCCATATCACGGAGTGATTATGAGCAATTGCGCAGTGGGTTAGTTACACTTTGTTCGCCAACAGAGTAGAATGAATATACGATTGTCGGTAACGCGGGAAGAATAGCCGACGGTTTTATATATTTTATTGATTAGGAATTTTATTCGGAGATGTTGAATTACGCGGGGGGTCTTCCTCTTCTAAACAACCGACATTTTTCACTGGTCAAGAGGGTGAAGCAATCGATCCATTGTTAAAAATATTTGATAAAAAACCAACTATGTTAACAAGAGATAGCAACTTGGAAAATTATCTCTAAAATAATGGGAAGAAGGTCTCGAATGGAGTTTCTAAGGGATTCCTGTGCTCGCTCTTTTTTCTTTTTGCTAAAGAAATGGCAGGGATGACACGTGGAGTGACGAGCTAAATGAAAATTGTTCTCTGTGAAGAGGGTGAATTGACGCGGGGAGAATGGGAAAATGTAAAAGGGCACTTACGTCAGCGTTTGTCCATATGCGACCCTCGAAGATGAAACATGGCTTGTTGGGGTAGAGTCTCGCTCGCTCCTTGAAGATCTTCATTACAGTCGTATTGTTTCTGACGTAACGCTTTGTTTCTCGATCTGCGTTGGCGTAACGGTACAGAAATCTGAAAAGACGAGTTGAGGTAATTGATTTGACGCAGTTCGCCGTCAGCCCAAGTGCTTCGGACGGTGCGATCGATGAAGTTTGGATTTATGCCGTGAGGTCATTCGGTGGGGGATGATGGCATTTTATTTAACAATTTTTTTTACAAGAGAAAAATAATCACTCTTAGCATTTTTTTTTTCCGAGAATTTTATCTCATTATTTCATGAATGCCCCGGAAAGTCATACAATTTTTATTGGATTTTTCTCTCATGCGATTTACACCTGTTGTTCCCATCCCCACAGATGACGCAAGTCACGAATCCTATTCAACAATTCGTACATTGTGTAATTCTAAAAATATTCAGGAGAAAATGAAATGGAATTGCCGAACTGGGACTACTGCGAGATGTCACTAGCAATCGATGACTGAGGGAGATGAAATGATTGAATGACGGAATGAGATGCATTCAAATCAATTTTTTCCCTGGATCAGGTCATGACGCTATTGACGTCTTCCATGGGAGAAAAATATTATGGGCGACGGGTACATTGATTAGATAGCTTTCATGGTGGCTCTCGGCGGGAGGAATGCACATGGAACAGTTCAAAAAATTTAGTGCATGACACATTTCGTTGTTATCGGTATGACAAAATATCGTACGAATTATCTCCACAATGAATAATTCAACAGTACAATAAATAAATCGATAAGATTGTTGGGAGAAAATTGCGTTTGTAAAAAAAAATTGTTCTCTTATCTAGTCATTAATTTTCGACGGAAATATCCAAGGAACACAAATTAATTGCATGCTCGGAATTGAGTTATTTTAGAGGGTTAACTATTGTGGCAGGGGGTGGAGGCCCGGAGAAAAGTGAGGAGTTGTTCGCATAAACATAAATAGTTCAAAGTTCGAGCGAAAGGACACACATTGGATGACCTTTACATCGAGCGTAACCCCTATTAGAGGTATAGAACTACGATTAATTGCGGGATCACGTGGGCGGCTGCTCTCCCCGGAAGGCAATATTCCTGGACATGTTATGATCTCAATATCATAAATGCTGAGAGGTTCGTGTGTTTGTGCATGTGATTTGCCCATTAAAGGGAGGTCCTGGCTGACGAAAATGCTATTTCAATTAAGCTTACAAAAACCCTTGATATCAATTTTTTTATTTGCTTTTCTTTAAACTAAATAACGAGGAAACAAGTGAAGAACACGTGGAATTTGAGGGGTGATCGTCAAGTCGGGCTTGACTACTTTGGAAAATCGTCAGTTGACTCTGAATAATTCAGGCGAAGGACACCCCTAGCACGCGAAACTATCGCACTGTCACGAGAAAGATACCGTTCGACTCAATTAGAAGTAATATGTGGTGCTGTCACCTGCCATTATCGGCTCGCCGTGAGAGTTATCGGGAGACAAAGGAAAATGGGAATCGGGTCGTGTTTGTGCATTTCTAGGCAAACTTCTTGGAGAGATCTATCATTTTTTCTACATCAAAGTAACAAACAGAGGGTTTTGAGTCTCAGATGATAAATGTGGGATTGCCGAGAGAACGGAAAACGGAGAATATCGGAATTGAGAGCATGAGGAGTCCTCTCAGTTTATACTGTGGACATTCAACATCAAAAGAATGATGAAAAATGATTGATTGAGTGATTAAAGCGAGACAAATAATGAAGATCGATTCATTCTTTATAGAAAAAAAATAAGTCCTTTATCCATCGATCTCTACGAAAATTATAAACTATTTAACATTTATAACGGGAATTTTTTTTCACTCTTTACGTGATGATTCTAATTTGTTTGGGCTAACTCGTTTAAAATTACCACCAACCCCTGGAAAATAAAACTACGGGCGAGGAAAATATTGAAATCGTCCCTACAAAATCTTATGGCTTGTATTAACAATTCATGTAACGCTACGAATCGATCGCCGTGTGTAGATGTCTGCGTATGGAGACCACTCGTGCAGCAAATGATGGAAACATCGAAAAATTGTAAAATTGGTCAATTGAAATTCTGCGAAAAATCATAGCCAAAATTCGCGGTTATTCATGAACAAAACTTCGGACTTTTATTCTATCTTCCACCGACGTTTCCAGTATCGATCGGCTTTCACGTTGATACAAACCCACCGTCTGCTTTTCCCGATAAAACATTAAAGGAGTGCTGGCAATCATTACTAAACTACCTTTGACTATTACGTTGAAATAAAATACGGAGAGTAAATGAGGGGGTTAATTCACTTGATTGAGACTCGGATGTAATTGCATTAATTACAGAAATCGTTTTATTTAATACAGGATACGATACGAAAATAAAGTGAACTATTTTGTTCTCTTTTATGCCACAAAAGGGAAATTAAAATTTTCTATCCAGAGATTTATAAATTCAAATTTTCTCCAGCCGAAATGCAATCTAAAATCGAAAAATCAGTTCACTGTCTTTAATTTTCATGTGCCATTTCTGTTCTCAACCGGAAAAGAGGCCCCACTTCCCAAGTCCCCCTTCTGCCAATTTCTTCGCGTCTCCGGACATTAGACCGGAGACAACGTAACCACTACCTAAAAATCGTTAGAGTGAATTTCCTCGAATCCCAACCAAAAATTCCAGTCTCATTTTCTCCATCTTCTGAACAACCGCAAATATAAACAATTTTATTATTGAATAAAACATAAAAAAAATATATATAAAATATAAAATTATATCTATAAAACTCTCGGACGTTCCCTACAAATCAGGTCTCTTAAAAAAACCGGAGACAATCGGTGGTTTTGCCAACTGCGGCGACTGCCGTAAAAAAGCCTACAAAAAATTCCGGTCTTTTCGACGGTTTGGAAGTTGACCAAAATATTTAATTGATTCAGATAAAAATCGCAAACCGCGCTGGCTCAATTTACCTAAATTTCCCAAAACTAGTAATTATTTTTGAATCTCTCCGTGCGGATTTCAACAGCAGTCGAAAAAATTCCGCGATCCGATGGAAAATTAAAAAAAAATCAATACATCCAGTAATTCCCTAATAGCGCGTAAATGACTTTAATCTCGGGATGTTTCCAACCTCCCCCAATGCCACTTAACTAAAATACTAAAGAAAATGATGAGAAACATGAATAATCATAAAAAACTAGTGTCTCTTGCTGTTCAGTGGCTGCCGAAGCAGTACTTACTTGATGTCTCTGGGTAGTGTCCTCAGAATAACGTAGAATTTTCGATGATACCGGCATAACAACGGTATAATTATCGCAGCAAACGTTAACTGAGCAATCCTCGTGTAGGATCCAATTTTGGCAACAATACCGGCTGCCATGAGTACGGCTATCGCCACCACGAGGCAGGCGAATCTGACGTCCATTTCCTGATTATGAAATAAAACCAGGGCAAAGCCGTTGTCAATGCGACTGCACGTTACGTCGGGATCGCCAGGTGTCGCGGAGCTGCCAACAGAAGGGATGTTATATATTTTCTCCCCCTTTTCCTGCACTCGAGGGGTTGTTACAATATCTACGCAGTACAAATTAACCAACTATTTTGGGAATTATTTTGATAATCAGGGGGCCTCTAGTCACCGGAAAAGCGGCTTTTTCTCGGCCTGCAACCTGGGGGAATTGACACAGAAGCCGACAAGAGGCCTTACAAACCGTGGTAATATTACCGCACTATATGTTGCGTGCACTTAACGATCGGCGCGTGCGCAAAACACGTGGGGAACGGCTTCTGGAGGTGCTGGGGCTGTGTTGGTGGATAGGGCACGACACGATTGGCTCATTTTACGTTTCTGTGGTACTTTTTTTATGGATAAATGCTGGAGTCAACGGAGTACACCCACACCTATAGAACACCTGCACCTGTCGCCTTCAGGGGAAATCGAGGGGGAGAGGAAATAAATTAAAAACAGGGAAAATTCAGTGGAAGGTATTGAGGAGTAAATTCGGACGTCACTTATGATTTTGGTTGGGTTTCATCGTTTGCACTAGCTTTTTTTTATTTTGGGGCTCAGACTCGCTGAGAACTGAGGGCTCATGACGCGATTGTCAACTGTCGGAGGTTGTCTGGGAGGGGGTCGAAGGAATAATTTTCAATTATTTATGGTTCGAGATATGCTGAATCAAATTGAGAAAATTTAATCGCGTTTTGGGATTTTTTTTACGGGGTTCGTGGGGGAAATTGTTTATTTGAATAGGAAGAGGTCTTCGGTTTTACTTCCCTATCGATTTTTCCCACGTAAGAATTTCAGGGGAGATTTAATGTTTATTGCCGAGTACGGGTTTCATGGGGAGAGAAAGGACACTTAAAAGAGGGGAGAGTGCAGACGAGGTCGGGCTGTACTCGCGTTTTTCTTTTTGCGTGAACTTAAACTCCATTTCCGGGGGTGGACTTTTCACTGGTCGTTTAGGAGTTTGGGGCAGGTCAGGCTATCCTATTAAATGGGTTTTTTTTTACGAGGGCCCAGTGCCGAGGGATTCTTCTGGTTTTCACTTACGCAATTCACAGAATAAACTGCGATCGGATGAATAATTCACTCGGTACCGGGATGCAACGTAGCAAACCGTCCGTCAACGACTGAAACGAGGTTTGCGAGAGGCGATATGTATATACTTGCCACGGCCGTTGCGCATCGGAAACTCCGTCTGCGTTTTCGAGAGTTCCCCCTCTTTTGGCACAAAACCCTCCAGTGGATGGTTATCCTCGTGTTCATGGCTTATTCCCCTCCTCTTTGCGAATCTTTAGCCGACGATGGCCTGCGCTGAGACGGCCGAGGGGGATGAGAGCATGGGGAAAAGCGCGGGGTCATGGTTTTTTTTTTCAATATCGGGTGTGAAGTACAATTGTATCGCACTTCGTATGCGAGATGACTCTGCTGTGGGGTTATTTATCATGAGTATAAAAATTGCTATCGCAAATATATCGAATGAAAAAAAAAAAGCAGATGTGACTTTAACGAGGCAAAAAATATTGGAAAATTACGATTTTCTAAACTTATGAATTATTTCTCCTGAAACAATTGAATTTCTAGTTTTATGGGAATGCTTTGTAGTGACGATGGCGTTGATTTAAACGAGCATTAATTATTCCAGACATGTGGCGGTTGAGAAGGGGATGGAAGGGATGAACAAATGTTGGCACAATAAATGGGCTTTCTAGTGATAAGGTGGGTGCCGTTGATAATATAGCCACCAACTGATACTCGTGAGAGATTTGGATTTTAGAAAACCATTTTTTCTGGGGATTATTTGTAGAAATGTTCTCGTTGAAGTTCTTGTGGTACTTCTTTCTGTAATTACTTAAGGAATGTGAAAAATCAAATTTTAACGGTTTTATTTTGACTTCGACAGTGTATTTTCCGACATTTACCCGTATTTTGCAAGTTCTCTCTTTGTTCTGGAGCATTGAGAAGGAAAACAATAGAGCCGGGGATTACATCTCGAGAACTTGTGGGTATTGGATTATATTCGCGAAGAAGGCCTTGTGATGAGACGACTCAATCTTCCAGAAGCTTGGAATAGTGATCTTTACTTCCATCCTCACAGCAGGTGCTCTTCGCTCGTGATAGAGCCACCATGAGCCCTCAAATGAGCGTATTTTCGCACTCCTGGGTCAGTTGTCTCCCTCTCGGATACGTCTCTACAGTTCGACGTAATTTAAAGTGACAAAATTTCTTGGATTTTTTAATCGTGTTCTTTGGCATTTTAACAACTTTTCATTCTCAAATCGCCAAGACCCATTTTTATGGAAACTCTGGCCACATGCTTCGTGGGGATTCCAGGCACAACTGTCTATTTCTATAAATAGAATTAGACCGGGACAACCCGTCTCGTGCAATTCAAACGCGTCGATTCTAAATTGTTCAGTCATACTCCAAAAGTGAGTCGAACGACAGTACTCACTCTACCCCTCAATGATTCAATTGCCACGTGACTCTGAACATGATTTTTCCTATTTATTTGCTACTTCGGAAGGGAATATGTTATCCAAAAGACAAGAGCCGAAAAAAATAAATTAAATTAATGAGTTAATTAAAGAAAGAATTAAAAAAATATTGGAAATTCGAATTATAAATTAATTTTCAACGTACATTTCAAGTGAAATTAACAATTCATCGCTTCAAGTTGAACCGAACTCGACATTTCCTGATTTGACATTAATTAATTATGTTAAAAGTATTTATCTGTCTCTCTTTATCGTTCATTTGCGCGGCTATTGCGAGTGGGCTGTATTAAATCATTAGTCGATGTTGAAACTCGATTATGGGATTTTGTCCAGACAGAGAAAGAGAAGTGGAGACTCTGGAGAAATCACGCATGCATGGGAAGCGAACTTCCGGTGTCATTTATTTTTCACGCGTTGTGAATTATTAAATGATAGATGTAGTTGTCTGGAGTGGCCAATGATCCTCCAGGAAATTTAATTCTTCAATTCGTCAATTGTTCAATGTTGAAAATTGAATTCCACTGCTGGGAAAATAACAGCAACGAAAAGTTTAATATTATCATATTATTTTCATTCATGTTATTAAATCATTACCGTGAGACAAATAAGAAGTGATCAATGACTGAATAGGCTCAATTAAAAGTCCCCATAGCGTATAAATATATATAAAATATCTTTAATTTATTTCTAAAAAATAACAAATAACAATGTTCGCTAAATCATTGTGATCATACCACATTACACCCACTGAAAAAATTCTGTAGAAATTCCTAGTGACGGTAAAACAATTCACAGATAATCATCGTAATATTTTCATTGACAATGAATTAGAATGAGGGAGGCTCAGTTGTGCGATACTTGGTATACAAAATGATTAAATGATTTTCAATGATATTCCTTAGCGCGAGAAATAATAGGGAGAAATAAAGACGAATGTCGATGAATCCGAAACCGCTGAAGCGAGATAAGTACATGATAAATCATCAGCTACCTGATGTCCAAAAGCTCAACATAAATGTGGGGAAAAATTCTACCTATAATTCTTGCATTAATTCAATTCTATATACAGTAATTCGAGTTTCAGGGGATGGGTTTTACCATAAAATGTATATTCTCGTGTAAAAAAAAATAATCTTTCTCTCAAGAACACATTTTACGATCTCATTATTATTTGACAGCAATTGAACGAGCTGTAGATTGAATCTTAATCCTGAGATTCAAGAGATTTTTATTTTCTCCTCTTCAATGTTCCATTTCAGCAGTGAAAATGGTAATTTTATCCTCAAGTAGAATTATTCTCATTGGATAATTACCGGTTATCATTTTCTCCGCTATGGATTTTATTCGCACGTTTACAATGTCTTCAGTTTCTAATTCATTAGTGCTCGTTGTTATTTCGGTGTTTCTTTGATTTTATTCAGAATAAAAAACGAATTAAAAACGTATTTTTCCCTGTTGTATTTGATCATATACCTCCGGTGTAAGGGATAGATACCCGGACTTAGAGTCCAAATAGTATAGTTTATCACGCGATTTATTTGGATCGTATCCATCCTCTTGAAGATCTTTCTTCTTCAATTTGAAAGTTCCTGTAATTAAAAAATATAATATTACTCCTGATGACTCCTACAGGCCCTTATAGTTTATTTCTTCATAAAAAAATATATTTATAGCTATTACATTTCGAAAAACCCACCTGTGAGATCAATTTTAGTTAGAATTCGCAGAAACTGGGGTCTCGCATAAACTGGTAAATGCTCTCTTATACTCTGGGCTAACTGATTTAAATCTAATGAACCATTCTCATCATATATCGCAACCATACCCGCTTTGCCTTCAGCACCTTTAACCTGAAAACATAATATTAAATCATTGAAGACCTTTTAACTCCACATTTATTTATAATTGCTGAAGTACTAATTAATTAATCAATGAATTCATTATTAAAGATTAGTTATTTCGTAATGAGATAACTGCCCAATTATAACCATCTAAAATGCTTACCTCAACACCATAAGCCATACAATCTCTGTAATTAACGAGATTGCTGACAATAGCTTCGACCTCTGACGTAGAAACATTCTCCCCTTTCCATCTAAATGTATCTCCTGTGCGGTCTTTAAAGTAGAGATAACCTAGCTCGTCAGCCACTACGATATCTCCTGTAAATATTGTTAGAAAAATTTATGTCTTTACATCTGGTCCATTTCTAGTTGCTGATTAATTTTGTTATCTCTTGGAACAATGACATCGATCATGTGTCATAGATCATTTTAGCAATTGTATAATTTATATATATTAAAATTAATTAGTCCAATTAATTAATTAAAATGAATTAATTGGACTATTTGGACGTAGGACTGACCTGAGAGGAAAGCGCTGTCTCCTTTAGCGAACACATTATTAACAACTTTTCTCTCAGACGCTTTTTCATCTACATATCCTAGGAAAGCTCTGTGGGGATTGTTTGGAATTATTTTACCAATGAATACCCCAGGTTCATCTGGAATAATAATTAAATAATAAATTTTTTTTTTCTCACAAAATTTATGGCGAATAATTGGCCATTCATTTGGAAAATAATTTAATGCGAGAGAATTAGCTGGCGATTTTTTTTCAATACTCACTTGGCTCGCAGGGTATGCACAATCCCTTTGCATTTCTCACAGGCTCCCCATCGGAATCAACTCTGATGATGGAAATGGGATAAAGTTGTGGAACTATCCTTGACACGAATCCAATTGCACCCACTGTATTATCGCTGTTCACTGAAAGGATTTTTTTTTTATTCAAATATCAGACACTCCTCTCTTTATCGGCGATATACTTTATCATTGCAAGATTCAATTGATGTTTATCAACTTCACTGCTGATAACGCTCTATTCTTGGAAATGTAGACATATGAAACAGTTCAATAGAAAGTAATTAACAATTCCTACAGAATGTCAATTGAGTTTTGTAGAAAATTCGCCAGGATTGTCCGTTTGATTTTTCATTGGTTCAGAAAGCGTTATTACCTATGTTAGCATTGCCCTCAGTGGCGCCATAAAATTCTTTAACGTCAGAGATCTTGTATCGATTAATAAACTCTGTCCAAATCTGTGGCCTTAATCCATTTCCGAATATCGTTCTCACGTTGTGCTGGCGATCCTCGGGTCTCGCAGGCACTGCCAGAATGTAACGACACATTTCTCCGATGTATTGTGCCACCTAAAAATTTTTAATATTTTTCTCATCACGCTGTGCCGGAAAAGTAGTTTTTTGACACATTGAGATGAAAAGTTTTGTTCGTAACTCGTGAAAAATGTGGTTTTGGACTCGTGTGATTAGATCCCCCGCCTTCCCACTCGCCAAAAACCATTTTTATTTCACTTGTTACGAAATATACTATTTAACATTCAATCCTAGACTCAAATAACTTTTTTTTGAGTTAAGTGCACAGAATTAAAATAGTAGATTTCGTAACAAGTGAAAAAAAATGGTTTTTGGTGAGTGGGAGGTTATAATCCCACGAGTCAAAGAACACTTTTTTCAGAAGTTACGAACAAAATTTTTCATCTCAATGTGTCGAGAAAGTCCGCTTCACGCCGAGCGACTGAAAAGTCACTTTTCCGAGACAGCGTGATGAAAATATAACTTACCGTACAATTGTACTTGCGACAATCATCGAAGTACGCACTCGCTGAGAATTTCTTTCTGATTATGGTGGTCCCACCGTACAATAAAGTTTGACCTATCGACATGATACCACCGGCGGTGTGGTACAGTGGAAGTGGAGCGTAAAATCTATCAGAACTTCTGAATGCAGCTAGAAAGTGGATAGCACCCGCGATGAACATAAATCTGGAAAAAACCATTGATCGATCCAATTAATAAAAAACAATTTTTGGGACACAGAAAAACTGATTCCCTGGCTGAGAGAAATTAATTTTCCTGTATGGGGAGCAGGAGAAAATGAGGCGTTAATTGAATATTACTTGTAATTTGTGATAACTGCAGCTTTCGGTAGTCCCGTTGTTCCACTGGTATAAATATAGAGAAGATTATCTTTATAAGTTCCTTTCTCCTGAACAACTGGAGGCACTGATGGAGCATCAGACACAAGTGCTGACAAGTCCTTCTCCTTGAGACCCGAGACATCAGCTCCTGCCTCACCACCAAATCTGTAGAGGGCTATTTTTGCGTCCAGAGATGGTGCAATGTCCTTGACAGCTGCTCAACGATTAATAAATTAAAATATCAATTATCATTAATTTTTCATTCTTTTTCTATTTCATTCTTTTCATTGCTTCATCCACTTCTGGGAAATAGTTCGTGGAGGAAAAATTTTCGGAAGTACTGAGTCGTCTTATTTAGATTGAAGGGCTTTTCTGTGACTAACCTTCGGCCAATTCGGCGGAGAAAATTAGCGCCTGACATTTTGAAACATTGACACTGTGTAGTAATGAGCTCTTTCTTAGGTACGTATTGATCAGGGGAATTACTACACCCAGCTTAGACAGACCTAGCCAGACAGCCACATACTCAGGTCGATTTTCCATCAACAAGGCAACAGCATCACCCTTTCTGTATCCATGATTCTTAAATATCGTTGCAACTTTGTTGCTGAGATCTTCGATCTGTAAATTTTCAAACAGACAAATTTTTTTTCGCTCTCATTGAATTTAAATTTATAAATCGTAACGATTTTTGACCAATAAGATAAAATATTATATACGTATATAGAGAACAAATGCGAATTTTCCTTTTAATAACAAATTGATATATTTTAAAAATTATGAGAATAAAAAGCTCCAGATTAAGGAAGCCTTAGATTCCCCCAGGTTTTGCATAATTAATTAATTTAATTCTCCAATTTTCGACAATTATCTTTCAATTATTCTGAGAACATTGGGCCCAATAATCGCCAATTATTCATAATTAAAGCCACGTTTCTCAATTTTTTATAGCAGATTCAAGTCACATTTGAGAAATGAATCAAGCGACTAAATAGTTCCATTCATTCCACTTTTCTCTACAGTTGAGTGGCCCCATTGTTAGCTGGAAAAATATTACCAACTGTTTGCAATGTGTAATTAACAATTATTCTACAAACTCGATTAGACAATTAGCAGGAATTGAGTTGAAAACGTTCTCTACTACGGAATACTTCCGGTTTGTAAGTCAAGCAACTAGAAAACTTCCACCCGTAAATAATTGAGTGAATGTTAACTTCATTATTTATTATCTTTAACTCGAAGATAAGTTGTCCCAAAATATCAGTTTTTGGTAAACCTTGTCTGAAAGTATGGTACCATTGTTGAAGGCAACGAGTTCAGATGAATTTGAGTATTCCAAGGTCAGATTCGCCAAATTTGAATTTCAAGTGGTAAATTACCTCTTGGAAAGTCCACTCCTGATCCTCACATATTAAACAGGGTTTGCTCGGGTGTTTGGCGACATGTTGTCTGAATATATCAGCGACACTGATATTTTTCTTCTCCTGGCATCTCATCCACCACATGAGCTGGCCAAATCTGAGTAGAGCCCTGGAATGATCAGAAAAAAAATGTCTTCGTCATTGCATTCATGAATGGATTTATAACAACAATTATTTAATTATTTGTAGTCCCTCTGACGCCCAATTACTTCTCACGAATCAATGAATAGGCCTCAATAAATCGGTCCCGAAAGAAGAGCAGAAAAATGGCACTCGAAAAGGATTTTTTTCTCTATTGAGAAGAAAATATTCTCAAACTTCCTCCAGCCTACGACCTCGACATCAAATGATAAACTCCTCGGCCATGTCGACTAACTCCGAATGGAAATTTCCCCGTTTGTAACTGTTTTTTTCCGCCTCTGAATACCGCGCGAAATTCCATAATGAAATAATTATTTCCTGATAAGATCAATTTTCTCCGTCAATTTTGATCGCTCCATTTAATGAGCGTAACAACGTTAGCAATTGGTGCGCAATGGCCATTGGAATACACGACATGTTGCGTGATAAAATCAATCCTCGATCATCTTCACTCATTTCTTCCTACTCCCTTGGCGACGCGAAAACCCCAGAGTATGATATTTCATCGATGCAACCACTGTCTCACGTTCACGGGCTGGTTTTTCACTTCCGGGACGAGTTAATACTCACGTAAGAGAAGTGAAGTAGAAATAAAAATCGAATTGAACTATTGGAATAATAAGAAACCAAAAAAAAATTGCGCCAGTAATTAAAAATGCCGAGTAAAGTAATTTTCCCCCTTTCGACATTGAAATTAAAATTTGGGAGGGCATTTTTAATTAGGAAGAGAAAATTCGGAGAATTGAAAATTAATTATCGACATTCGGCGGAGTTCGCAGAAAATTACAGAATCATAGAACAATTAGCGATAAAAGTCAGTACCTCTGCTAGAGTTATCGCTAAGAGAGACTCGTTATCACTCCGAACTCCGAAAACTCATTCACGAACAACAGCTGTTATTTTGAAGAATCTTAATGTCCGTATAATGATCATTTAATAAGTATATCATTCTGTTTAAAACATGGGGAAAAACTGGTTTGCCAATTATACCGGAGTATTACAAAAGAATGAATATTCACCTTGCACTTTAAACCCAAGCGCCTTTTTAATACGCATCATCTGTACATTGTATTTCCATAACTACGTGAATACACGAGTAAACCACGCGTTCTTGACTGGTAAATTAAAACTGAATAACTTCGCGGGGAGCTACGAAAGTAACCCATCCAGAGAAATTCTTCGGGCATTTGTGGTAGAGAATTAAATTTCCAAAAAAATTCTCGACATTCTTTTCATCAATGCAGTCTCCCACAGATTCCGATACTTCCCAAACTTCTACACATCTCCTCTAAAATATTATCAATGAAGACAATAACAGTGATAATGAATTAAATTAATCGAAAGCCGAAATTGCCGTTACCAATTTTTTCTCCTAAAAAATGAGACTAATTCTGAGCCTGTCATATTGAGTGTTGAGAGAATATGTCAGTAGGACCGTTCAATTAATTCTCGTTTACAAATAAACAACGAAAATTAAAAACAATCTCTCAGATATAAATAATTTTTAAAGAGGGAACTCCACCAAATATTCCGTAAATATCCTCAAGTAATTGAATTTTCTCCCCCAAAATCTCCTGCGATTTCTCTCTACTCGAGTCCGTTCGCCCCTCAACAAAATAAAATAAACTTCTTTTTGCATATCACCCACTTCTCCCCATAGAATAAAAATTCCAAATGCACTAGGAGGCCCCCCGTGAACCGGTACGAAGCAGCATCCCGAAGTACCGTATAAACTCAATTCAAATCCCGTTATACCTTCGAATCTCTCGCTTTCCCGGCCTACATGCACTGGTACTCATTCCCCTCGTAAAAGCCTTCACTGTATACACCCGTAGCAATCGAATGCGCCGACAAAATACTCGTTACCACAAATGTGTCATAACATTGGTGACGTTTGAAGTTGCTGAATGAAAACACCAATGGATAAACTTACTTGATGTCTCTGGGTGCAGTTTTAGCGGCCACGTAGAACCACTTGAGACGCCCACCAGATACAAAATACGCGATGACAACGACGAGAAACAATTGCAGTACAAAAATAGGTCCCATGTAGATCCATACTAGGGCCACGAGGGCAGCTAGGACCCCGACGAGTAGCATCACCAGTGTTATATGTCGTAGCGTACGAGCAACTGCCCGCCAACGGTCACTCGAACCGGTACGTGAACAACTCGTGGCACTAGGTAGCGCAGCAGATCGAGGGTCTGACGTTGGGGTACTGTTTCCCCCTCTTGCTGCTATATCGCCCCTCTCAACGTCCTGGAACATTTGTTGAAGAAGAGGCGGTAAAAATCAAAATACCAGGCCAAGGAGAGCACTTTTTCAACAATTTTTTGCATGCAAAAGGTCAAGCGATATCAATATTTTTGGATCGTCAGTCTGACCCACCTATTCCATTTCTACTCTCCGTAGATCTTCAGCAAAAGTCAGGGGAGTTGAAAATCGCAAGTGACCTTTCCTATGTTATTGGTAATGTCGATTTCCCCTTGTGCTTTTTTTTATACACTTCAGCAAATGTACTTTGATTTTTTTTAAGCACTAAAGACGTCTAAATATTTCGCATATAAATGCCCACAATCTCTACGAGAAATATTAACCACAAACCTCAGGAAGAAAATTGCCGACACATATTGTAAACTCGAGAGTCGACCTGTTTGCCTAAGAAACTGAAAAACAATTACTGTTCATAGAACTTTTTTTTATACTAGTTTTTAAGGTTTGTAAATACTGTAATAGGATATTTCGTAACAAGTGAAAAAAAATGGTTTTTGCCGAGTGGGAGGTTTATATCAGTCAACTACCACTTTTTCGCGAGTTAAAAACATAATTTTTCATTTCAATGGGCCGAAAAAGTAATTTTCAGGCACTCGACGCGAAGCGGAGAGTGACTGAAAAGTTACTTTTCCGACACAGCGTGATGAAAATACTGTTGTTAATAAAAACTTGGTTAAAAAAAAAGTAATGTCGATTTCCCCTGGTGATTATCATACCTTGATAGTCATCTTCAGGGGAAATTTCGAACATTTTCCGGGACATTTGTCCCCTGAAATGGAGTTTCAGAAGGCGCCGAGATTTTCGGTTCAAGGAATAATTATTTCCATTCGAATGTAAATTTTAACTCTCGATGGTTGGCGGAGTTTGATGCGAGGCTGATCAATCGGTTCCATTTCCACTAAGTGGAAATAGGTCACCAATCTCGGACTGTGATTTCAAGTAGTGAAATCGGAGGACATGATGTCTGACTACCTCAGTCGTTAAGTGACAGAAAAACGCCATTAAATTTTAATCCGTGAACAATTACCAAAAATATTTTACACATTTAAAGGATGTGGGGAAAGAGGGATTGTATGATCGCTTATTCTCATCGAGAGTAATTTTCGTGTCGTCCTTCTACCCCACCCCTTCGATTGAGTGAATTTATCCTCTCTGATCTCCCCGTGTTATTCTCAGAAAAATATTACAACAATTCTTGTTTAATAGCTAATTACAAAGAAGTCAATGATTTCTGCTGCATGTGATTTTTTTTTCTCTCTCAACGAGCAAAAAAAGTGACTCATCATCTGCATAATTCCGAGATTGACATAACAAAATACCGATTGCCGATATTTGTTAATATAACTCGTCTTGCGTGTCTCTCTCATTGAGGAGTTCGAAGTCCACAAGTATTCATTAATCGTCCAAAAGAGACTTTGGTCGGACATAAATTGTTGGAAACGATACAGACACAGAAGTCACTACAAATTAAGGCTACATTGGAGTCGTAAAAAGACAACTCCAGAAATTTCTCGAAATTGCAAAAAATCCTCAACAAAAACTCGAATTCTTCACACAAACGTTCTCCGATATTTCCCTCAACCTCACTAAATCCCGAGATATTTCGAATTCAATAACAACAAAAAAACTAAAACGTTTCGATAAATTAATAGTCCGAAAAAAAATCCTAGCGTTTCTAGCTCTCCTCAATTTTTCTCTATTTCCTTCCTGCCTCAAACAAACCAGAAAATGTGGGCAAGCAATACAAAAAAAAATCTATTGACTAAAGATCGTATTCCGTTTATGATTGCCCCTCGCCAGTATCCAATCAAGTAATTATTCCATCGGCAAATCATTTCGTCTTATTAATTTTTTACCAACAAATCGTGAACCGACAGCTTCCGACACTCCCACTGACGTCCTACGTAATCCCGGAAGACCTCGGCCGGACCAGCTAAGGTTTTTCGAAAGTCAGGGGTCTCTTGTACCCATTATTTTACCACTCATACGTAAAGTAACATCATGAAAGCAACGATTGGTGCATTGACACCGGCGGCCGTACAGCAATGAGAAGTTGCAAGCCGGTTCAAAGAGAAAGTGAACGTCGCGCACATGTACGCAGAGAAGAGTTATGAAATACCTAGGGCAACTAGCGACTACCTCAAGGTCCACCAAGTGAACCAAGAGGTGAGGGGACACTTGAAATTTGAAAGTTTTGCAATAAAAAATTCACCTCCGAGAATTTTGATTTTGATGAATTTACCCCAGTCAAGCTAAAAAAAATGGCAGTAAATTTGAAAATCCAAAATCGCAAAATGCAAAATAATCTAACCCCCCAATTAACCCCACCTCTCACGTCTGATAGCAAACAATTGCAAACAATTGCAGTGAAACAATTGCGGAGAAAAAAAAATGAGGCGAACTAGCCGTGAAATTGTTGACAGACGCAATTTCATTCTTTCACTTGCGAGGGATTTTTTGAACCGGAAACTGTCGACTGGAAGTGATTACTTATATTATTAATATAGCGGAGAAAGTATGTGGGGACTGTACTCACTCGATTAAGAATAGCGTGACAGGTCAAGCCGAGCCCAGCGTTGACACATCTCTTTATTATTCTTTTGTGTCTAATCGTGATTGTCTTTTGGGTAAACACCCGGGGAGAATCACATTAGTTGGGTCTTCACTCTTATTTCGGCCAGAAACGTGTGACTCTCCTCTTGGACTCGAATAATCGCCTCGAGGCTGTCGATATCTCATCCAGTGAGTGCAGCATATCGTTTGGTATCTCGGGCAATTGGCGATAATTGAAGTTTTTGGGTGGATGGAGGGATGTATCAAGGGCCACGCGGTTCTGCGAACTAGCGCGGGGTCTGCTCCATGGGAAAATCAATACGATATAGCGAGTGTCACGCTGGGGGGACTGAGTGGGAGGCGTATGAAGCTACTGAGAGTGCGAACTGGCGGAGCGCAAATACGGTTCAAGCTGAGCTGAGATAGCCCAATTTTTGCCGATCCTTTTTTGTATGAGGACACTGGGAGGGAGAGACAGAGCCAGGCCTTTAATATAATTTTAATATGTCTTTTAAATTCAAAGGCAGTCTTCAGAAATTAAACTAGTGTTGAGACGATTAATGAGGGAATTTCGAAAGTATTTATGGCAATTTGTAAACACAGTGGACGGGATTAGATCAAGTTTTACTACTTATCTATCGAATTTAAAGACTGTTTACAAATTGCAGACTCCTTGAGATAAGATTAATTTTGAGAATTAATTTAACTGAAATAAGAATTGATGGGGGACATTTAGTGGCGGTATTTCAGTCATGAGTTTGCCTTTACCAAATTTTATTGGCAGAATTCAATTTTTTTTATGCGCATTTTTATTCTGTTCTCCTTGAATCGTAAAACGAAATTTCTCAACAAACGCGAGTGATTCTTGATGACTTGACCACTATTTAGCCTTCACACTAATGAACCTCGGAGATTCTGTTGCGAAGCGGTAAAAGGAGATGTGTCGGGAGTTAATGGTTGAATTTCTTTAAACAATAACACCAGCAGATTGATTTTGGTCTATCGTTTATTGATTGCTGAGTTGAATTTTTTATTGACGACACATTCACCTCGAAAAGTCGAGGTGAATGGCCTCGATTTGACGAGGAAATGGTTAAGTTTCAGTCGGCCCTTGGCATTCTCTCTCCCCAATTTATCAAAATAATTTCATCCTTGATGAGATGCAAATGGAAATTTCGTATTGATGACATGACAAAATTGACATTTTCCTTTCCGAATATTTCTTTCTTCACAAATCAATGAATAATCCATCACCGAGGACATCCTGGGCGTCTTTAATACAAATTTTATAATATCAATCCATCCAAACGTTTCGTTAATTAGCTCTAACTTTTCAATATTTAAATAATTTTTTCTGATCAAAAGTGACTATTCAATCGTTTCCCTCTCGCCTTTTGTATTTCATAACTTCATTCACCACGGAACGTAACTGCAATTGAACAAAAAAACTCGTTGTATTGCAAATTTTAATATTTTAGCAGTAGAAAAAAATATATCGTCAATTGCAATGAAACCTTCCTCAAAATCGACCCAATTTCTTCGATCGGAACATTCCGGCAACCAGACCTTGCGCTCACCTATTTTTCCCAGCCTTCCACGGATGGACTCAGAAAATGGAGAAAAATAAATAAATTCATTGAATAGATGCTCAATCCTGGCATAATGACCGGAAAATGAATGGTAATAAAGCTACAATGGGGACAGGAGAGAAGCTAACAATTTCAACCTACTAACCAACTAATGCAAACCATACTTTTTCTTGTTGCACGCGGGTGCTCAAAATGCAGGAGAACAAACGGATACTATATCGCGCTTTCACCATTACATTCTGCACTCACTCAGGATTGCTGGGGGTTTAATCTGCAGGTGATAAATTCCGATCACCTGCATGTAGCAATAATAATTACGCGCTATGAAATGACAACATTGCCAGCATTTCAATTTTTTTTTTTCAACCAGTGCCAATCTGCAGAACCTATTTTTAACTATTTTCAAAAGTGAGTACAATAATAACTAAGAGCAAGAAAATAATCAAGAGCGATTCAATAGAATTGCAGTTGAAAGAAAGCCGAGATTTTTCTCAAAATTTTAAATAGAGAATTTGGGACTCCACTCACAGTCCGCTCGATTGCGACTTGTTTGCCGCATTTTTAACCGTTAAACAATATTTTGTTATTGATTAAAAAGCATTGAAAAATACCCATGAGTAAATTTATAAACAATTACTTTTTGAAATTGCGCAAAAATTCATAGAAGCCTAGAATTTGACGAGGGGTCAATCCCCGTAAAAAACGACTTGTCCTTTTTGGCTCAGGCCTTCTAGTGAAACTTTTAAACATTATAGAAGTTTATGACCCCTTCTCGATTGCGCAAGCCGGCCATAACGCCTTGAAGAAGCCATGCAGAAAGCGTTAAGAGGAACTCACCCGATCCTTCATTGATATCATTTTGGCTGTTCCATTGTTGCCGTTGGTGGTATTATTAAGCGGTTCTTTTGAAATCGTGTCTGACATTTTTAATCAGTTTTCTCGCTGTTATCCACACATCCACACTAAACAGCTCAACACACATTTAATAATTAAGCACAGAAGAATGTTTCATTATTTTTATTCAGTCATCAATTGTTGATGATACGAAAAAAGCAACAAGTGTTCTACCATAAAATCCAGGGATTAATTAATTATTCGGTTCATCTCGCAGTTACTGATGTTTTATCATTATAATTGGGAGGAAGCTCATTCTACCGAGGTAATCTCAATTTGCCATTTAAAAATCAGTCTTTATGAGTAAAATTGGATTTTTCAAATTGCCGGCCCGCGCAAATTTTTTAAGTGCAGGAGTACGAATGTCGCGGGTGAATACCGGCGGAGAAGGGTCTCGACACGAGACTAAAACACTCTGGGAGTAGTAGCACTGTTGAGCTGAACCATTCAGCTCACCTACTCCGCCATACCAGGTTCCTCCCTCCACCGGGTTGGACTCGACTTCTTTTCACATGCATCTCGTGTAGAAAAAAAACCACTTGCCAATATATCCTTTCCTTATCGCATACAAGATGTAAAAATGACTGGCCAGAATTATTTATGGGCTTGGATCAAGTGGGAAAATGTCCTGAACATTAGCAGATTTTCATAAGTATTACAATGGGGAGAGGATCCAGTCTTTGGCAAGAATTTCAGCCTATCCTCCTCCCCCTTCTTGATATTACAATTTAGGGACTTGGAAAAACAACAACAACCTTGATGCAATTGTCAACAGAAACCCTTCGCTAGAGTATTCTATTTACATTATTACTATTATTATATTATTATAATATTTATTTTATAGTTTTGTGGAATAATAATCGTTGCTAGTTCAAGGAGGATGGCTGTATACTGCCAGACTATAGAGGAAATATTCCAGACAAATGTGGCTTATTTTGACAATTTAATTAAAGTTGTTGTTACTGCTTCGAATCCATTTATTTCTCCACGAAAATTTATGGGCTCCGATCAAGCGAAAAAATTTCCCCGGATATTAGAGCGAGAAGGAGATTTACTCTCTAGAACGAGGATTTAACAACTTTCATCGAATTGCAAGTGAAAAAAAATTCATCCGCTCAATTCGATTTATGACTTTTTTTTTTCAAGTGCCCGATGTTATTACATAGCATGTTCCTCGCTTCGCTCAATGACTATTCCCGTATAAAGAGGAATTTTACTGGAGATTATCGCTTTATTCTTCATACAATGTTTGCCGGTGATTTGCAAATATCCTGTACATATATTTATGCTTAAAAACTTCAGATGCTATCATCGATGAATACAAAGAGAGTCGTGAATTGGAAACTTTGAATATTCTCATTGCAATTATTTTTTTTTCTGTCGCATGATCGATCACAATTATTGATGTTCTTGATTCGAAAATTGATTTCCTTATGACGGAACAAGATACCTCACAGTATCAATCATCGATAGAAGGGAAATATGATAAAATAATTTTTGCATAATTATTCAGTCGTGAAATATGGCTACAACACATTAATTACAATTGCAACATTCACGATTCTCTTCATGGTTCCGATTGTATAATGAATTCACTCGCTTTTACCTTCAACGACGAATAATAATGGATGACCCAGGTGTGACCCTTGGAGTGAATAAATTAATTTCACTGACGATCGAAACATAATCGAAACACATGAAGCAAAATATTGACGAATTTTTCATTAATCCCTGGCAGCTTGATCGCCAGAATACTCGAGTCGTCCAACAGGTTTTCTCGAAATATCCTCACCTCTAAACCGCCAGACTGTCCAATTATCAAGAATGTATTTAAGGGGACAGTCAATCAAGTTTGGAATACTCAATGCGTCCTTGTTCTTCTTCTCACGGAGGATTTTTAAGTGAAAACCTTTATTAACAGTTGCGTAATAAGTGACGAACAAATTTGTTCTTCAATTTTTGTTGTTTCGCTTTTTCATTTGCTATTTTTCTCTTTTTTGTTTATTCATTGATTTTTGTTTATTCGCTTATTCATTTCGTTTTTATTTATTCGTTTGTGGCAAATTTGCTTTCAATGCCCGGACAATTTTGCGCTATTTTTAAAAATTGGTGAACTTAAAAAGGAGACTTTACGTTAGTCTTCTTTGGACGCATCATTAAAACAATGAAGTCAGGAAATGGAGCAATATGTGATGCACATTTGCCAAGTAATTCATAAAACGGACTAGAAATTCTACATTCCCCCTGCGATTTTCTCCGGCACGTCAGTCTTTCTCATTATCTATCCAACGGGATTATTTTTATTCACGCAATCTTCACTAATTTCACTCAATTCAACTGCCACATGCCGTTAATAAATCCCCGCATTTAATTGTGCTGATGGTTTTTATTAATGAGGAAATGGGACAGTTATTCACTCGTTCGTCGAAACAGCCTAACGGTTTCAACAATCGACGTCTGGCATTTGCATCCTGTCTTCGGTGTCGTTTGAGACAGAAGTACCTCGCTATTTCCATTTAGCGCACATGCTTATTCACTCATTGGAGATTGCTTCATGCTCAACACGTACATCACTTGAACGTGAAAAGAAGAACAAGCGAGTCGATTTTATTTATTTTTCGAGGATTGTTAAAAGATTGGTGAACTGGAATTTATCACTTCTAAGTTGTCTTGTGGATGTTGAAATTTTGTGGTCGATGTTTTGCATTCCTACCTTATTTTTTATGGTGCCTTGTCTTCTTCGATTTTTATCTGCTTTCATTCGATTTTTCCTCAGTCTGTCTCTTACTTTCCATTCATTTCTGCGCTCTCTTGTCGTCGCGAGAATTTTTATTTGCCGAAATTGTGGGCAAACTTCGCAAATTACCGACTATTTCATTTCAATTTTTCTCTAATTTTTTTAATTAATCTGGAGAATTTTTATGAATTATCCCGGAAATTGTTCTCTAATACATTTTTAAAAAACTTTTTAAAAATTCTTAAAGTTGGATTAATCTTTTTCAAAAATTGGAATGCCATTTGAATTCAACTCATTCGTTTTCCCCGCGTCCCACCGTTTGCTCGAGTCAATGAGGGTCAAGAGTTGATGACTGAGAGAATAAATTTGTGAGAAAATCAATCCCCACGATTATTTTGTATGATAATTATGGTAATGGTAGCTACGCGCAGGCAAACTATGATGGTAAAATCAAAATAATCTATATTCCAAGGTTGTTTTTACCTAGAAAACTAGCTGAACATTGGGCGAAAGAGCTCGGCTAACGACAAACTGTATTGCACGGCTGGGGAACATCAGGGCCAACTACTTCTACTTGAGTTTAACGAACCCTGTTGTGACGTTGGCGAATGTAGAATTTGTGGCACGTGGATTTCACGTACGCTGAAAAATCGCGGTAGAAGTTTCAGTTGCGAAAAAGTCCAAAGGGTTCGGTGGTGAATTGGACTTTGGAGTTAGTCCAAGGCACATATCGTTATTTCATTCGATCATAATCGAATGGACGTTACAAAATCAATTCTTGCCCTGGTTCTCTTTAAGTTGTTATTTTTTTCTGAATGAAAGAGTTAAAGACAATGGCTCATGATTTTACTTTTGTTTATTTCATCGGCAATTAGTATTACTTATCTATTGAAATATATCAAAATGACCCCCAATAGGAACTTATTCTGACAAAATTTTATTTATGTCAAATGCTCTGATATCAAGAACAAACAAATGAAGAACTTCTGTAAAATGCTCAAGTGTAAATGCTCAGTGTATAAATAATTGACTCCTTGAAAAATGTTCGGTATCCGGTGCTCTACAGGCTAGTGCAATCCCATTCAATCGGACAGTGAGCGGAAATTGAAAATTTTCCATATCAATAATTTTTCTTCATGAATGGCACGCGTATTTTCCGAAATTCCGATTTTCGAATTATAATCATTAATGCCGTATTAACGTTATACGTGTCGTCGTGGAAATTTTGCCATCCATTATCCGGCATTTTTAATAAGCTTTGCTGGAGGAGATTAAACGCATTCACCAGGTGTTCAGATAACTGGTCTCTAGGGATGTGAACACTTCCAGATTCTGGCTGTAGCTGTAACAAAATATTTGAACATTAGCAAATTAAATTTAACTTTAATTGAAATCCATTTCCATTCCGTTACTTTTTACTTCGAATATTCGTAAAAATTCTTTTTTTTTGTCTCTTTTTGCACAAAAATGTGAGCACTTAGTTCACATTAATATATATAAAAAGGCAAAAATCAGTTTGAAATTGAATTTAAACTGTTTTATAATCGATTCAATGATTGAGAAAAAATCAGGTACCTCTTGAAGGCATCAGAAACTTCGGTGACTTTCGATGGATGACACACAACAACAGTTCGGCATTGTTCAGCATCAAGTAGTGGCTTTATGTACTTATTGGCCATTCTGCTCAAATCTTTGAAGCCGACGGTGTAGATTTTCTTGACCATTTGGCGATTGTAATCGTGAGAAACATTTTTGAAGTATGATAGAAGAGATTGGGCTACAGTATCGCCGATGCTCTTCTCTCTCTCGACAATTTCGAATATCAGAGAGGATTTGGCACTCTCGTAGAGAGTTCTCTCCCACGAGTCATTCGAGATGTGGCTGTCAACAATTGCTTTTGTCTCCTTATAAGCCCCAACAATATTAGCAGACGCATGGAAAGTCAAATACAGAAGTCCTTCATTAGGTCGCGCGTACATATTGCAGCCATAAGCGAGACCTTGGCCACGAACTTGTTTCCACATTGGGCCTTCCAATTGCGTAAGATACTGTAGGCAAACCAGCAGTGGTGCTAAATCCGGATCTTCGAAATCATTGATGCAGCGGCAGGTTTGGGATAAAAATGCTGAATCCACACATCCAAGACCCATAACACATCCCTGGAGTTTAATTTCCTCCTTGGGATTGATGAGCTTCCAATCCGGTATAATTTCCAACTTCTTCTTCTGAACTTCGCCTACCTTCAGCATATCCCAAGGACCGTAAAGATCCTTAACATGATTGCTCAGCTTATCGACATTCGTGGCGATATAAACCAGAATATTGTTGCCATCCGTTAATGTCCTCAAAATTTGCTCAATCTCCTCCACAACTTTTTGCCCCTCACTGCCCCCCAGTCGCTCAACAATTTTCGTCAGGAACATCTGCTGTCTCATCAAGCTCGAGTTGAAATGATTGCTCTCCTTACTGAACATGAGTCCCTTCATGAGATCACCACAGATCTTGTGGCCCTTTTTCTTGTATATTGTGATTTCATTCAGCATCTTCAGTGCAATGATCTTAAGCCTTTCCACATTGAACTTCGTGTCGTAAAGTAGCTCCTGGATCCACTGAATTCCCTTTCGATACTTGGACATCTCAATCTGAAGCATGAGATTGGCACTGTGACTATAAACTCCACAAGCGAACTTAGACATGCCATAAAAACCCATCCTCGAGTGCACAGCAATTGTATCAGCTTCAATTTCAGCAACAACATCTTCATAAGGTACCAGTTGGCCATTCCTCTCGATGGGACACTCTCCAATGGCCTCAAGTATCAGCGGCAAATATCGCCTAGACTCCCTAGCCAGGCTCATCGTATCCATCACCACAAAAAGATGAACAAAATTAGTATTAACATGATGCAAACAGCTGTAGAGTGGAATTTTTTTGAGATCAAATCGCAAATGCTGTTCAGTTCCATCACACACGAATCTCCTGACATTATGAAAATTGATAGAGTCAGTCCCTGGAACTGGAACACTCGTGAACACCTCGTCAGGAATGGGAGCCTCGTTTTTGGCCACTGCTTCCTGGAGCTCCTTCTCCTTAAGTTTGAGTCCCTCTTCACCCAGTTTCTCCCTTCTCTCTTGAAATCGTTTCTGTTCAGCCTCAGCAATCTCCATCTGCTTCTTGATACTGGGCCTGGCGTTAACCACCGCCATTGGTGCATCGATGAGGTACTTCTTAAGGAGGTTTATCCAATAAGACTCCGGTTCAGCCGCCAATTTCTTAAGGGTCTCGATAACATTCAGCCTGGCCTCAAGATCCTTGTTGTCACGTCCATAGAGAGCATCGCCAATCAGCATGAAAGCTATGGAATCGTGTGGCATATTCTCAAGATGACGCAGAGTCTCCAGCTGATGTCTGTGGACCACTGTTGCCATCCTCTTCATGTCGATTCCACTGGTGGTAGAGACTTCTGATAGTACTTTCTTCAAAAGGTTTTTCACCAGGGGAATCTTCTCGAGGGGAACTCCACAGAACGTTAAGTAAAGCATCGACACGGAATTCTCGATGAGAGAGAAGTCGACGTTGCAGGCGTAAGGATCCTCTATCTCCACGAATTCCTTTTGAAGAGGACTCACTGAGTTGTCGGTGAGGTATTTTAAGAGGAGGGAGCAGCCAGTCAGATCGTAGAGCTCGCTAACACCAGAAGGACCCCTCCATGCTACTGACACCAAACCATTGTCCTCGTCGTCGCAAGGGTAGAGGATATCCTGTTGGGTTTCTTTTGGAAATGGGGGCACTGGGCTCTGCCACGGCCGTTGAAATGGCCCTCGATTTCCCTTTGAGATTATCTTGTCCTCGAGGGGTCGGAGGGCCTTGAAGACTTCTGCGTGATGCACCTGTCCAGTGATTATGATTGTGAGGTTTTCTGGTCTGTAGAATTCCTTGTGAAAGGCTCTAACTTTCTCATTACTTGTGCTCTCCCTGAGGTTCTTCATAATACCGCCTGTTACTGATTTGTAGCCGCATTTTCCGGGGTAGATTAACCTGGTGAGTGCCACCGCTGAGAGCCCCTCTCCAGTGTTCTCTTTACTTTGCATCTCACAGTAGACAATTCCACCGTCCTCACCCTCGGAATTGACGTGATGGACTTCGGTGCAGAAGGCAGTATCTGTGAGGGTGGGAAAGAGAATGTGGTCCAGGTAGATTGGCATAAGCGTGAGAAATCCCTCGCTGCCCACTGTTGTCATTGTGTAGTTGGTGTGGTCGGTATCTGTCCAGGCATTCGTGCCAGAGGCAAGGCACCGGTTGCCCAGCAGGTCCAGGACTCCTTTATAGGGGTAGTCCTCGCTACCCATGAATACCAGGTGCTCGAGGGTGTGGGGCAGACCGTCATCATCGAAGGCTTCAGTGGCTGGAAATTTTATTCATTGTAGTCAGCGAATTAATTCGTTCCCAACAGAGATTTCGTCGGAAGAGAGAATTTTGAAGAGAGAAAAGCAAAATTTCAATGAAAATTCAATGATATAGAAATATGCAAAGGGAAAGTAATTGATTTTTTGTCCGTCAATATTCTACATTAATCAACTGTGCAATTTTTGGAAAACGACAATACACAGGATAGAACAGTATTTCTTCCTCTGATTCAATTAAATGGCATGTCAATAATGAGATTGTGGGATGCATTAATATTGACACTTAAGGTTAGTGATGTTTTATGTACCGATACAGAAGTACCCTCCGACAACAGGCCCATCAACTTCAGCTATGAAAACAGTTATTCCAGTTCTTGCTGACTTGTATTTGTGCACTGGAATTGTATCGTTTGATTTTATGGAAGATATTAACTCAAAACCGTTCATATTTGCTGTTGGTGAACTATCTACAGGTGCCATGATGCCCCGTGAACTTACAGACTCCAAAAAATGGCCCAACGGTCTGTTGGATGAAGTCGGCAGTGTTCAGTTTAGAGGCAAAGAACTCAAGGACTCAAAAGTTACTAGACAGGTCATGGGGTCGACTGAAGCGCCACCTAATGGGAGCAAAAAAAATTTTTATGAGTTTTTATGAGGCTCCCGTGGAGCCTTTACTCATCAAGAATACAACCTGTCTATTCTCCTCGGGCTCTACTTTGGTCTATCCTCTTTGCGAGGTTCTATGGGCGTCTGAATTCTCTGGTGGGAGTCAGTATGTGTAATGTCAGATAACCTCAATTGCCCGACATTTGTGTTCCTTCCACAATAACAAAGAATCAAAACACAAGAGATAGGATCAGTGACCATTATCTACCGCAAGCATGGATACAACTATTGTTGAAAATACCTGCAGATTATGTGCAGATCATGGGAGGAATTATCATGCAATTTTCACGTCCAATTCGCATTCCATCGCTGATAAAATCAATAGTTGTTTGCCAATAATGGTAAGTGAATTTTCACATGTATTTAATATACTCACTTGTTTGTCAATCATTAACTCTTTTCGAGAGCAAATCCTAATATTTTGGATTATTATTTGTCATTTTGGGCTGTTGCCTATGAATTCTTTTACCTGAAACTAAAGAAAAAGAAAATTACGTTTCTCTCTTCGACAATTCATTAAGTTCATTTCCTGAATGTCCAAAAAAATCACTGAAAACCTAGAGCGCCGGATTAATCAGCTCTGAAAGAGTTGAAAAAATCATAACATTATCAATTCCGATAACACTAGCAAAAGAACAATTTTTTTATGACTACTACAATCCCAAAATCAATTATAACGTGAATCAGGAATCCAAATTAATCTTCAGTCCTTTTTTTGGGACTGGAATACTGGATTTTTTCTGGCCCTTATTTTGCGTCTCTTCTCCATGTCATCACTAGAATTTTTTGGAATGTTTTCCCTCTATCCGGTGGCGGGGGAGGAGGCCATGCGAGGGACAAGGGTCAAATCCTACCGCAGGGCAAATGTCTATCATGAACTCTCCCCCAACCCCTCCTCCCCGAGCACTCCTTTCAGCAGCAAAATATCACGTGCGTCGGTCCTTTTCAATTTTAGATAAGTGCAGACGATGGTCTGCCATCGCACATTTGTTCTCCCTGTTTAACCGACTTGAACACCTCCCATAAGCTCCGAGAAAAATCTCTGGAGACAGATGGGATTCTGAGACAGCAGATGACTGTAGTACTGATCGATGAAATCAAACAGGAGAAAGATCTTGAAAGTGACAATGAGGACAAAGACATAGATCCCATGGAAACATTATTTTGTGGCATATGTGAAGCCAATTTTGATGACATGAACACCTTTGATAGTCACATGGAGAAATACCACGCCTCCCAGTGGATCTGCAATTTATGTCAACGGGACTTCGAGACGTCCGAGGAGTTACTTCAACACAAGCACACCAATCACTACGAAAGCACCGGTAATCTTCCGGATGACGAACGTGTTGACTCCGATGTCTCCGAGGATCTGTCTGATAACGAAGAATTAATTGAAATAAAGCACGAAGCACTCCAGAACTGTCGAAAATCTCAGGAGAAGGAAAAAGAAGAGCCCGTTCCCTGCGACATATGTGGCGTGATGATTGAGACTGAAAGTTTTATGGTTCTCCACATTAAATTCCACCAGCCTCGCTCCATGTACTGCTCCAGCTGTGATCACTCGTACTCGTCTCCCTACGATCTTTTTCTCCATAAACAAAATATACATAAGGCATTCGTGGATCAGAAGATGAAATGGTTCTGCGACAATTGTGAAAGGTTCAGCT
The DNA here is from genome assembly GCA_030522845.1 of Psyttalia concolor. Classification (NCBI taxonomy): domain Eukaryota; kingdom Metazoa; phylum Arthropoda; class Insecta; order Hymenoptera; family Braconidae; genus Psyttalia; species Psyttalia concolor. Next base: position 27,845 of record JAPYZM010000004.1, on the reverse strand, counting down.
CGAATCCTAGATTTTTAAAGAAGCATGAAAATTGTGGAAAAATCAAGTTCAAGTGTAAATATTGTCTAGTAGAGTTCACGAAACAAAAGGAATTTACTAGGCACCAAAAAGTGAGTATGTTTATTTGTTAAAGAGAATATCCTTGCTATCTTTTGGTTTGGTTGTGTCAGGAGATGAAATTTATGTTCACTTACATTTTCATATTTGCCAAATTATTGTCTAATTGGTAGTTTAGTATTATGAAAAAGCTTGGTTATTTTTGGTAGAGCTGAAAACTTGTTATTTCACAGAAAAATCACTACGACAAAATGTTCGTCGATCCTGACGTGGTGAAATTCAAATGTCCGACCTGTGGAAAGCTCTTCATTGAGAGGAGCTCCTACACCTGTCATCTGAGGGTAAATATTCATAGTAGATGGCATCCTACAGAAATATTCTAGAAATTGTCGGTATTGTGTTAGCCATTTTACAATTTTGATTTGAAGACTTTGTCCTCAAGCGTCAATTAGCTTACGTTCGGAAATGCCAGGAAGGCCGGTCTCTGGAGCTTCTTTCGCTCTAGCGGATCTAAAAGTACCGGAATTAACGTTTGGCGAGTCGTCTTGTTACTGACGGAAACAGAAATTTGCTCAGAAACCGAAGGGAATTTGGCGATTTTCCAAAGTTCTCGCTAAATTCCCAAAAACCGACTTTATGGTCTTAGACGGCGGTCAGGAAGGTCCTTGGGTCTTGTTTTTGCTCTATTAGCTTCAGGACCGCACCAATTGATTCCGAGCATAATTAAAACAGTCAATCCTACAGTTTCGGAGGGATCCAAAAAAAAAAAATTAACTGAATTATGATCGTAGAATAATTTAGTCGTTATGAAAAGATTTTTGGCTAGGAAATTGCATGTGAAAGGCATATTATTATGATTTAGCAACATCGTCTGAGGATGGAGAGGAAATACGGCTGTGCCGAATGTGACGCAAGTTTTTTGAGCTCAGCGCAGTTGAAGGGCCACATGGACGACATTCACGTCAGGCGAAGGGATTATAAATGCAGCAGTTGTGGAAAAGGGTTCACTAGCAATCGAAGTCTGGTAAAAATAAATTCTCTATTTCTTCGAGATCTGTAAGATCTGTAAGGAAAGTTCAGGGGAAGAAAAATTGTCATTCACTGGAGATAAATGCTAAGTGGCATAAAATCAATGAATTAGATCTCATGATTTGGTAAAAAAGATGGCAACGGATCAACGTAGAAATTTATTGTGCAGTATTCGGAAAATAATATCAATCACTCTAGGTAATTTTGGAGGTAATTCACGGCTTGTCCCGCATTTATATTCCTGTTGAATAATTTTTTTTCGCCTTTATCGATCGGTATTTGTTAAGACACGTAAACAACAATAGGTAAACAACATTAGTATGCTATAATAATTTATAGAAAGCTCATGAGATGAGACACATAAGCCAAACGTGTCGGGAGTGTGGAGAGCAGTTCGAAAATACCCGAATACTCCAGAAGCACTTGCTGGACATACACAGCATTTCTACTCCCGCAACGGGGAAGCATAGTTGCAAAGAATGTGGCAAAAAATTCCCGAAATTGAGACTGTTGAAGGACCACCGGAACATTCATTCGGGAAAACGACCGCATGTCTGTGACATCTGTAAAGAAACCTTCCGGTATTCAATTATTTTTCTCTTTGCTCGTCATCCGATGAAAAATTGAATTTAAACTCCATGCCCCTGTCCATATTTGCAGGACATATGCCGCGAGATGGTCACACGTCCAGAAGCACAAGAATGGAGGATTTTTCTGTGATTATTGTCAGCGAAAATTTTCGTGAGTAAATTTTCCTACGCTCCATTTGCATTTTTGCTCCGCGTAAAGAAGGCAATGATTACCGTTCACATGTACATCCATTACGATGATTAACATTACAAAATATTACCTTAAATTTTCTTTTCCAGAACGAAAGGTCACGTTAGACGACATTTGGTCTGCCACTTACCCCCCGAAGACTGGAAGTACAAGTGTGAAACCTGCAGTCAGAAATTCCAAAGAAAATCTCATTTAGATACTCACGTGAAGAAACATACCGATACTCGGCCCTATAAATGTGATCTGTGTGATGCAAGATTCCTGAAAGATAAGTTTCTCATGCAACATAAGAAACGCCGGCACAATGAGCCTCTGCCGAAGAGAATCCGGATCAAAAATTTTCCGCAGAATTTATTGTAATGTATCGAATATGATCAGAATGTATTTGCTGTGTAAATGCACTCATGTATGTGGATAATTTAGTGAGAGTACAGTCAAACCGTGATTTGGAACCAAGTATTAATTAAAATACATATGATATTGAAAATTTCTCTGACACCAATTTGCTAGAACTATATATTTTTCTTCGTGCACGCCTTGAATTGCCTCCCATTCATCTCATCCTTGACAATGTAAAATATTTGCTGTTCACTCGTTAAATTTTACGATACAATTAGCGAATTACCTGTTTTATTTTTCTCTCTATAATAAATATTGTATATAAAATGTTAATGTCAAGCAAAGAACGTCGGTTGCTGACCAGTCGCAAGCTTTTGCTTGTGATGGATTTCATAGGCGATAAATAAATGAAATAATAATTAGGATGACCTACAATTGGACGCCATCTTTCAACTATTTCCCAGTGTTGCAATGTAGGGGCGATCCTTCGAGGGACATGGTAGGGTTTCAATATCAGTCCAGAAGGGAGTTTTTCGCCCCACAGGCTCCAGCATATTTCTCCAGACGGAATAAGTCACTGTCAGAAGAATTACAGATTTACAGGAGGGCAAATATTCACCTACGCTAAGACTCTGAAATTTCTACTCACTTCTCGCATTTCCCAGCTGACTGAAATGGAAACAATCAGCGGACATGTACCGAAAATCCGCTGTTCCATCGGGCAATGTTGGCCAAGTGTAATTGACAAAAAGCGGTTGGACAACGACTGAGAAGTCCTCCAGTTGGAATTCCGAGTAAGAGGCTACTTCTTCATCGATTTGTTGAAATCTGTGCAGATAATAATTGTTAACAGGAGAGATTTAGGCATGAACCTGACATTGTTTGTGAACACGAAAAGAATAAGTTACATAAACAAATAGAATTCTATTAAGTTTGTATAGAATATGTTGATAACTGTAGATTTCAATAGAAATGGCTGAACTAATAGACATCCAACAAAATTCTCATTGAATTCGCTAGGATTTTTCATTAAATTTTATCCTGTGTAATTTTCTTTTCATTATATCCGTACCTCCACATGATGTCGTAGAATTCCTGTCTCTGATCCTGCCAATTTGGCCCTGTCAGACATGAACACTCTGCCGTAAATGTGGCTTCGCACAGTTTGGACCGCCCCTTCTGCTCGGCAACAGGTTTGATTTGAGGTGCTGATACAACAGATACTAGTGTTCTTGGCAGATTATCTCTTATTTTTCTCAACGTTATGATCAAATCTCTCCTATGATTTTGCAGAGTGGCCCGTGCCGATGGATTCCAACACATGTCCGAGCAGAAGTCATTGGCCCCGACGAAGAGGTTTACAAGCTAAGCGATATATTTAATAAGTCAATTAGTGAAAAATCAGTTTCCTTGAAACATTTTCTACCAAAAAAAAATCAATAGACTTCGGTTTTTGTAGACAACTTGTTCTACCTGGCAGTGGTAGCTTAATAGACCAACGAAAACATACTTTCCAATGATTTTTCATGTCGACTCGGTGATCATTCCTCATTCTGCCAATCAAACCCTCCGCCATGAAGGGCATGTCTCTGGACATTGAGCCACTCTCAGCGACATTGAACTCAGATTTTGCCTGGTGAATCCAGGCATCTGTTTTGCAATATCCGAAGAGCTTTGGATTGAAGACTTTTAGAATATTGGGGATGGTGAGAGTGTCACGCCAATTGCCCTGTCCACCGCCGAGGGACGAAGCGCCTCGATTTTCAATGAGAATAGTTATCATGTCTGAACCAAAAATTCCAAATCCTGCTGTTAGAGAATCACCCATTGCACCAATGACGTCGATGTCTCCTGGTCTCAATCTATGGACCGATGTTGGCACGACCCTCGATCGTCCAGCTGTAGATTACAATTCTTAAGGGAAGGCGAACTTCAAGATAAAAACTTTTGTTAAAAACAAAAAATTAGGACCATCTTCCAAGACCTAATTTATTAAAATCCCAGGATTTAATCTGGAGATACTGACGACTAAGCCCAGTCCGTTTTACTGATTAGATTTTATTCCATAATCATAAAAAATGGGGGAGATGTGTTTTAAAGTTTACAGGTCGACCTGGGAGCGACGCTATTTTCGGTAATTCAAGAATAAATTCGCTCCCCTGGAGAAGCCTTCACAATAGTAATCATTGTAGAATTCCGGTCAATGTTCTCGACTAATAATACCACTTCTCACTTTTTCCACATTTTTCCCCTCGAAGGACACTCATTAAAAATAATTAGCAATTGGTGTTAATAGTCCCCTCATTACCAGTTATATTGCAGGGAAATGGAATGTTTTCTGGAGTGGGATCCTGCACCCTCTGGAGGTTCTGCGCGGCTCGGTACAATACTCCTTGTTGATCGCCAGTGCTACCTGAGGAATTCCCTTAGTTTTATTTCTCATTCCTCGTTCCAGAATTTCATACGAAGAATTCAGTGGGACTCGATGACAATTAAAAATAAATGTCGGATGTCGTTATTTCATGGTCTCATCGTAATTTTTGTAACAAAATAGGTCAGTCTATCGGGAGAAAATTTGCCAAATACAGAAAATTATTGGAAACATTTGAGAATTAAAACAATTATGTTCCTAATCAATTCCAAAATATTACAAAAAACTACTAAAACAATTTTATCAGTGAATTTTTATCTTCATCTGTGATTTTATATTTTTTATCAGTAGCTCTTACCAATTGAGTAGTACATCCACTCTCTAATACTTCGCAGCAAATAGACAGTGAAAGAATTATCTAAAAATGTTCTTTGCGTTTTTACGTGGGAATTACACATAATTAAGAGCAAAATCACGGTCAACGGTAATTTCGACATTGTCGATTATTGATAGAGTGCTTACGTTGCACTGACGGTGTACCGTACCGGATGGTCTGAGCGATCGATCTGAACTGATAGTAACAATTGGAAAAACCTAATAAGTTATGTACGTGAGATGTACTGGGGGAAGTGAGGTGAATAGAAAATTTGTACATGCAGTATATAACGTTTTTTTTTGTATATCTAATTTATAGACGAGCAAGAGAATTGATAATAGCGGAAGGATTCTGCGAATTCGAGGGGCGAGCTGGATGCTTAATTTGCAAATATTTCAAGGCCTCCTGTAATGATGATTGAATAGAAAATAGACAGATTATATTTATTCATTCTCTTTTGTTCTGCGGTTCTTTGTTTGGTATGTACAATAAATATCTCTTGGCACAGATAAACCATTAAGTGGAGGGATTTGACATTCATACGGTCTTCGGATGGCATCACAAATTCTCCGCTAATTTCGTATGCTCCTTGTGTGCACTCATCGTCTATGATTTTTCGCAGATTTTTTTCTATTGATCGTAATAAAGAGTATTGTTTTTTTATTTTATGGGGACTTTGTCGAGCCCTTTTCGAGCACCAGAAGAATTCATTAAAAATTCTCATGATTTTTTTCATTTTTATTTTATGTTCAAAGAGTGGGTAACCAGACAAATGAAGAATTTGAATCAAACAGAAATATTATTCAATTTTTTTGTGCTTATTTTAAGAAATTAATTGCTAGAACCAAATGAAGTTGGTAAAAAAATGATTTTACCTTTAGAAATAGAAGGCGATTGTCTTTAGATCGAGTACTACAATTATCCAGATCCTTTTCTGCGCACCAGTAGACACTTCCGCATCAATCATTGATTATCATTCATCTCTATTGATAACAGATGTAATCAGTCATCCACTTCAAATGCTTATCCTCAATTTCAGCAGCTCCTACTGTGTGAAATGTGGCTTCGTTATCTCATTAATAATCTGATGATTTTCCAGGGGAAAAATGCCTTATCATAATTGTATATTATTCAGCGAAACATTATCAAGCCATCGAGCATATAAATACATTAACTTCATTAATTGATGTAGTGGATAAAGTTTGAAGTACCAGTCATGAAGCCACTTTTAGTAATCATCGCCTTCGTTGCACTCTCTGACGGTAAATTATTTTTTGGATAATTTTACGCCTGAAAAAATAATTAAAAGATCTATTAGTTCATTCACAGGGGTTGCTAAATTATTCAACAGCCTCAGCCGGAAATTGATAGAAAATTCGATAGAATTTCCGGGGGAATTCGCGAGATATTGGTAGGAATTTTATTTCGTACGAGCGTGAAATCATTTTTCCGCGGTTTAATTTTCTTTCCAGCACGCAGTTCACCGGAATTTACCGGAGAGCCTCGCATTGTGAATGGTGTTGACGCTGCAGTTGGAGAAATTCCTTATCAGGTAAATTTGCTTAAATCCTGAAGAAGAAAACTAGGATTAAAGGAATTCGAAGGCGTACTTTACCCTGTATTAATTTTACATTTTGTTAATCAAAGGATTTTTTAATGAAATCATTATTCATTAAATAGTATTATTAGAAACAATTGTTTATTTTTTATTAATTCTTTACATTTCAGGTCTCGCTTCAACAAAAGGCGAGTAGCTTCCATTTCTGTGGGGGCTCCGTGCTCAATAAAAAATACGTCATTACAGCGGCTCATTGTGTCGCAGGGTGAGGGTTGAGAAATTAGTTTCTGGAATAAGTTATCGTTAATTTTTAGTAATAAATGAAATAACACTCCTAAGAATTTTTTCGTAAAAATGTTTAGGCTTAAATGTTTCGATTTTTTTTCTCCCTCATCGCAAGTGCTAAAAAACAAAAAAATAAGTTGGACCTTGAGATTATCTACAAGGAATTAACAAATCTCTAAAAATGTGTTTTTAGCAGAAATCGATGCAATAAAAATATAATTTTTTATAGAATATAATTAGAATTACTGAGGGAGGGTACTAAATTCCACAATCCTATTGTTATTTAATTCCTGGACTTTTCAGAACATCTGCATCCTCGATCAAAGTGATCTCTTCAACTGTTAAATTATCAGCTCCAGTAACCACTCACTTGGTTGAAAAAATCATCGTCCACGAGGGATACAATGCGGCTGACTCCTGGAGGAATGACGTTGCCCTTCTGAGAGTACCCAAAATTAACATAAATTAATATTGACCATAATCGCGAATGATTGGAAACATTCTGCAATGAAAATCATTTTTCAGGTGAAAGGAGAATTCGTCGTCACTTCGGCTTTGAATTTCGTACCAATGCCGAGTCCTGGAATGGCGGTTCCTGCGGATTCGCCTGCTGTTGTATCAGGCTGGGGAAATATCAGGGTAATCACACTGCACTTGTTTTCTGTTCATTGGAAGAGCTCAATTAAAGAACGGGGAATTAAATTAATTTGTTTCTACAGAAGATGTCTCATTGGAGACGTTTCAATAGATCAACAGCGGATTTTCTGGTCAATTACTGTCCGAAGACTAATAGAAAGTTTTGTAGAAATATTTATTATTATTAATATTTCTGTGAAATTTTTTTAATGCGATTGCGTCATCTTTAATTAGCCTTCAATGATGAGTAACAGTTGGAGCGGTTGAATAACTGTTTATTGTGGCCTTTCTAGCAAGGAGGACCCAGTCCAAATCACCTTCAGAAAGCGGAAATTCTCATTGCGGACCAGGAATACTGCAGAAGCCGATATTTTCCAGGGAATACTGTCCACGATACTCAAATTTGTGCCCACGATCCAGTTGAAGAAACGGGTTCATGCAACGTAAGTACTGTCAGAAATTTCCGGCTTCCCATAGTCAACGAGTCCGCATAAAAACGATGAATTTTCTGAGATTCTATTACAACCAGAAATCGTGAACTTCTTTATCTCTGATACAGGGCGACTCTGGTGGTCCTTTGACGGTAAAGGGCAAACTCGTTGGTCTCGTATCGTGGGCCATGGGCTGTGCTCTCACGAATTACCCAACAGTATACACTCGAGTACCAGAGTTCGTTGACTGGATCAAAGCTCATGCTGTCTAACTACACGATTGGATCCTCGATACTGCCGGATTTATTATGACATTAGCTCCTCTGTAGTCAGCTTCATTAATATTGTTTTTGTGAATATGATAATGTGTCGTGGCATCAACTGAGGTACTCACCTGGATCTTAATCTTGAGATTCCAGGGATTTTTCTTTAGACATTCGATAGTATCTTCCGCAAAATCAATCCTCAAATTTGAGAACTCATCCATTTCTCTTGTTAATTAACTAATAAATGTTTGAAAAGAATAACAAGTCCGATGTTCCTCGCCTATCATTTTTCTTATTACATAAAAAAGAATTGTACATAAAATAGAATATTCTACTCGACCTGTTCCTGACGAGAGTGTGGGAAAATTGTAGAGTTACACCTCTGGAGGAGAACCATCAGGAGGGTGATCCTAACTCTGGCCTCGGGTCGTCCAAACCGCGGGGTGTGAGCCTCCATTCAGTCTATAATGAGCCGCCACGATCAATATCAATGTTTCTTTGTAATTTTGTTAATTTCATTATTGACTTTTTAAAACTTTATTACACGTGTTTTATGAATGTCGGTTCTCGACATGTCTTCAAAATATGGCGCGGCAGGAAGTATCCGGTCACTCTAACCTCCAAGAGTTGCTATTTTCAATACAATGAAATGACAGTTAATAAACATTGAGCTCCAGAATTCATTAAACAATGGATTCAAAGGTGAAGACCGTTAACCCCTGCAGAACCTGTCGACTGTGTTTAAAAACGGGTGCCACTTATCGTTCACTCTATGAAGATAAAAACAAAATAGCCGACAAAGTTAGCAAGTGTTTACCAATTCTGGTAAGTTATAAAACAATAATTTCCTCTAATTTTTTGTCTTGCTCCCTCAATGATCGCTTATTTCTGAGATCAATTCATTTATTTCTGATTCTCGATTAAATAACTGTAAATATACCAGCGATTGTCAGCAAATTTTCCAATAAATTAACATATTTGATAATATTGTTTTGCAAACATGATAAGGTTATCAGTAGAATATCAATATTACAAAGTATTGTTTGTGCTTACCAGTTTTCATTACCTCATTACCTTTTGGTCTTTTTCTTCCATTGTCCAAAAAAAAATTAAAACAATGGATCAGGTGAATCCGGATGACGAATTACCCAGTCACATATGTCCCCTGTGTCTTCGCTCCCTGAATATCAGCTACAAGCTGCTGATCCAAGCGATAGAGACAGACGGGAAGCTGCGGAAGCAGTTGTCAGAATCCCAAGCTGAGAGACTTCTGCATGAACCAACAGCAGTCGTCCTCAGGTCGCCGGGTATTCAGGGAATGGCGCTGGCCAATCGGGCCATATGTGGCATCTGCGAAATTCGCTTCGACGACGCTGATGCCTTTGATAGTCACATGGAAATGTTCCACCAGTCCAAGTGGGTCTGTAATCTCTGCGAAAATAATTTCGCCACCTCTGAGGAACTTCTCCACCACAAGCACAGAACCCATTACGACAACAGCGAGGAAACTGTCCAGGAGGTCTGCATTGACTCTGGAACGATTGATATAAAGGAGGAGAAGATCTGCTCGGCTTCGGAACACTCTGATGGTGAACCTTCGTCCCTGCCGGAGGTGGAGGCCTGCGAGAGACCCCAGCATAAACCCAAAGAACGACAGCTGGAAAAACAAAAGCAAAAGGACAAGGCCGAGGTAAATGACGAACCTGACCCAAATAGAAAGGACATGTTGAGGCAAACTCTGTGCAGCGACTGTGGTATTACCATGGCCCACGAGTCTGCTCTGACTGAACACATGAAGATGCATGAACCCTACGACGTGGAATGCGCCGAGTGTCAAGCTAAATTCACAAACGCTTACGATTTCTGTGTGCACAAAAAAGATTTTCATAATGATTATCGCGGAAGGGATATTAAGTTCTTCTGCAAATTCTGTAATCGGATGATGTGGGACCTGAGGGCTCTGAAGATCCACCACAACGGCAAGAAGCAGAAGCACAAGTGCAACTACTGCTTCGAGAATTTCTGCTTAAAAAAACTTCTGAGGCTCCATAAGAATGTAAAGTATTTGTTGCTCGGTTGCTGAACAATATTTTGAGGATCTAGGGCCGATGTTGATAAGGTTTCTTTGCAGAAGGTGCATCGGCAGGCGATGATGGAGGATGAGACTGTGGTAAAAATGAGCTGTAAGTTCTGCAAGAAACTTTTTGTCGACAAGAAGATCTTTTATGATCATGTGTATGTAAGTATTGGGAGCTTGCAGGAAAGGTTCATTTGAGATAAACTAATTTCATGGAGAAATCTAGTGAAGTAGTTCTATTGAACAATTGTGTACTCCATTAATTCTTTCAGCTACACAGTAGATCTTTGGTTTATCGATATCAATGTAAATTCTGCGAGAAGGACTTCGCCAGTGCGTCGTCATTGAAAAATCACGTTGAATCGGCGCATGATAAAATTCATAAGTATCAGTGTCGGACCTGTAAGAAGAAATTCTATAATAAGAAAAATTTGGTAAGCGCCTAGCATTCGTTGTATTGTTATTATGTATTGTTAAAATGTTTTAACAATTTATTTAATTAGTTGTATAATTGGGGTTCTGGGTGAATTACAGCAAACACATGAGCGAATTCATTTGAAACTTAACTGCAAACGTTGCAAACAAAAATTTGAAACCGTTGACCTTGTCAATCAACACATGAAGGATGTTCATGATATACCATTGAAAATAAAACGCATGTACAGCTGTCCACAGTGTGACAGACAATTCACCAGGCGAAGTATTATGGAGGACCACAGAAATACTCACAGTGGAAAAACACCACAGACTTGTTCAATTTGTCATAAAAAATTCAGGTAATTAATATTTGTTATTTACTTGATCTGACATAACTCGATTTGTAACAAGAATTTTTTATTGGGACTGCGAGACAATTGATTGATTAATTCCGAAACACTTCTGTACTACAAATACCTTTTATGTAAATCCATTTATGTCGATGAATTGCTATTGAAAATTCCTCAATGGAAAACCATTTTTTGCACGTCAAACTGTTATAATGGGAATTGTATCCCCGGTAGTCGATGTTTGTCCACTCCCAACATATTAAAATTTATTTACTATGCTCAGGACATACTCAGCACGCTGGGCGCACTATCAAAGACATGGCTCCAACGGATTTTTCTGCGATTATTGTCAGAAAAAGTTTATGTAAGTATCATCAGAAAACTTAATCAACTAAAAATGATCATCCATTTCAATTAAAAAATGTCTGCAGCAACAAGAAGCATTTGCAAACGCATATAATGAGTCATCGCCCGCCCGAGGAGTGGCCGTACATTTGCGAAGTATGTAACGCCCGATTTCCCCAGAGCTTTCGACTCACGAATCACAGGAGAAAACACACTGGAGAGAAAAAATACTTGTGCGACGCGTGTGGCTCGAAGTTTGTCCAGAAATCCCACCTCGATAAGCACATTAGAAAAGTCCATATGATTCAAGAGCCGCAGGAACAAGTAGATCAAGATAATTGAATATTTACTCCATAAGGATATAACATAACTTTCAACTACATAGACTTTTTTCCTATCGCATTGATAATTTCGCATTACTTTCGGAATTGATTTAGTGATTTTTCTTAATTTAAGAAATAGATGAATTCGATACCTCCGAAAAATGAAGAACCGTTTTTCTTTGAGAAGATTATAATCCGTAATACGAGAATGATCATCTCGACATTATCGAGCCGATGTTTTTGTTCTACTGTTAACAATAAAAATGCTGAAAACATACGAATGAGAGAATAAAGAACATGAAACAATTTGTTACGGGGTTTTTGATCTTTATTTCTTAAAGGAAGATCCCCTCTTCCACGTGTAGCATTTCCTCCCCACTCTCAGTCCTCTACGACCCGCCAAAGCGTTTTCTCCCTTCCCCTCTTCCGCCAGATTCTCTACTCCTGAGCTTCCAATCTTCTCCAGTTAGAAAAGTCCTATATATCAGTAATCATCTGTGAACGAAGTTGAACCTCTTCATCTCGTGTCCTCCAAGTCTAATGTCCAATCTTTATAATTAATTCCCTGCGCGAGTGATTGGTTGTAATTAATTTATCTAGGGATTCCATTGTTGGACTGCATTGATCTAGTCTAGTCTAAAACCTAGGGAGGTATCAGGAATCAACAGAGTATTCAATCAGTTGACTCACTTGATGAGTCTGAATGGGATTCGGAGAGTACAGAGAAACTTTGTGTCAATAATTTGCTGGTTAAATGACATGAACTGATGACAGTTGGACCGCTAGCGATGGGTTCCATTGAGAATGAGGACATGCAGACGTGCAGGTTGTGCACAGTTCAGGGGACAAACTACACTCCCATTTTTCGAAAAAGTGAGGGGAATGTCGAGAGGATGATCCGGTGTTTGCCAGTGCAGGTAATTCGGAATTATTGGTGTTTTGTTTGTGGAAACTAGGGAATGTTTTCTTGGGGTTAACCTCCAAACTGCCCTCCCTTTGCAGGGAGATTTGTTCAATAGACAATTCGATAATTGTGTTTGTAAGTGTTTTATAATTTCGCAAAAGACACAGTAGTTGAAAAAATTAGATGTTCGTAGATTGTTTAGTAGGATTTATTTTTAAGTGCCACTGATTCGAGTTTGTATTTTCAGTTCTGGGTAGTACTGGATAAATTGCGAGTTTTTTTAGACCTTCGTGTTTTTTAAAACTGGTTCAGTTGTTTTTTGGTTGTGCTTCGATAAGATCTAAAGACATTGATAATTGATTGGTCAATTAATAACATGTGTGCAAACACTAAAAAAATATTCCGAAAATAAAAAAATATTCAATAGAAATTTCAGTAAAAAACCAATAGAATCTTTCCCTGACTCGTTACATTTTCCTCAACTACTCTTCAGATACGTTCAGGTGACGGCTTACCTAATCACATATGCCCCGGTTGTCTCGATGCTCTGGAGGTGAGTTACAACCTCCACGTATTGTGTCTGAAAGCGAACCTGGAGCTGTTGGAGAGCTCCACCATCCAGAGAAGAAAAAAATTGCAGAGAGGTCGATCGTGCGTGGAGGTTAAATCCCTCCGAGAGAAGAAGTCCAGTGAGGATGATTCCGACTCTGGCAAGGATCCCATTATCATCGAGACGTATCACTTTCCCGAGGCGGTCTACAATGATCTATCCAATCACAAGGACTTCTCCGAGATCTTCCAGAGAGTGCCTGAGGTCAAGCTGGAGCGGCTTGACGACAATGCCAGTTGGAGCAGTGGCCAGGATGTCAATCATAATGATTTGTCAATTAATTTGACTTTTGTGGACACTCGGTGCAAACAAGAATTCCTTGATATCGATGATCCTGGCCCTTCCGGTCACCAGGAGCAGAAAATTAAGATGGAGGAGGAGAATGAATCTTCCAGGTTCGCAGAAACCAAAGTTGTTGCTCTCAAAGATTCACAACGTACCTGTAAAGACTGCGGCAGGACGACCTCATTGTCGGAGTTTCGTCTTATCAAACGTAAGGTATGAGCAATTATTTCTACGAAAATTATTAATGACGATGTGAATTAATAAATATCTTTTAATTATTTATCCCGTGTAATTGAAATAGTTTTGTTATAAATACAGCCAGTTATTGATTCCCCTAAAAATCAAATCGAAGATGTTGTGTGATTACAAAAGGTCATTTGCATAATCTTTGGGTTGTATTTAAGTAAAATATTGGGGGAGATGAATTTTGTTGTGTCAATTTAATTTGATGTTTACTTACAGGTTAACCGCATTCGAGTTCGTTCAGATAAATGCAATATCTGTAATAATAAGAAGCCTAGAAATTATAATCGCAAACCCCGGAGTATGGGTGAGCCTTGCTGGAGCATTGAGAACACTCAGGAATCTCAGGAATTTGAGAATTACGAGTCCAACGTTATTCAGGATTTCGATGATTTCAAAAATTTTCACGTATCGAATGAGCATTCGTATGCTCGCTTTGCTCGCTCCTGTGCCCTCAAGTACTGCATTATTTATTCTACATATTAAGAAATATATATTTAACCTTTCATTACAGTTATTTTGAGATCTCAGAATTAATTAGAGCATTTTTCACTTAATGTAATATTTAATTTCTCGTTAGGACAATTTGGAAACAACAATTAGCGAGAACTAAACCCCTTTCTAGAGAGAAAAGAATGCAGAAAGTGAGAGCGGCAGGTAAACGTTATTCCTGCCTCATCTGCGGAAAAACCTGCGTGTGAGTACCATTAAAAATATTTAGGGGCTCATTACTTTTCCAAGCGAGAAGTATTTGATTAAAAAATCAGGAGGTTAAATATGGCTTTTCTATTTTGTACTCAAAAAAATTCGTTTACATCTCTAGTTTGCAATATTTTTAGTGGCAATTTGACGATATTTCGTACATAGTTACCCCAGTTTTTTACAAAAAGACGAAATTGAAGAAAAATAGTCAACTTTTTCTATCAAAAATGCCTCGTACGTGAGAAAAATAGTGCGACCCTTAATCAAATGAAAAATTCTCTTTGAATAAAAAAATCTTTAATCAAATTTTTTTGTCCTCAGGTCTAGCATTAGACTGAAATATCACGTAGCGGTTCAACACACACCTCCTGAGAAATGGGAACATCATTGTGACTTGTGTGGGGCAACGTTTCCAGTGCGTAATGACTTGAACAGACATCAGGCGTCTGGTCACAACCACGAGAGAAAATTTGCGTGCGACGTGTGTCCCCAGACTTTTATGTCTCATAAGAGTTTGATGTCACACCGAACGTTTCGACATGGCAATATTTTAAATATAAAAACTGAGAGTTGAAACGAACGTTAGATTCGGTAGATCCGAGATTTTTCTCGTCTTCTTCGTTGGCTTAACTCGCACTCCGATTCATAAACTGTAAAAAAATGGAAAATTAAATTGTCCGAAACTGCTCAAGAGTCGAAGCCTTCATGTACTCAAGCTCCGGTTTATATTGTTGGGTTATTTGTTTCGTGGAAAGTCCGATAGGATTTTATCCGTTTTTAATGACCAGAATATAATTGTAGACATATAATTTTTCTGTAGATATTTTATCTAAAAATGAGTAGATATTTATTGTTATGCATTTAATTCTCAATATTTTCTCTATAGAAATATTTTGATATATGATATCAAAATATCATATAAAAATATCGGAACAAAATTGCTCAAAAAGGTACAAAATCAGGAGAAGGACGTGAGTAGAAGTTGTTCATAAAGTAACATGGAATTCTCGTCAAGTTGGAATTTTTTTGAATTTTAACATTCAAAATATTTTGGTCTGAATCGTGATTTTTACTTTTTAATAAAAATCATGAATTCAGTTTGTTGAAACTTTTTATAGTGGAATTTAGAATACAAAGCTAAGAGATTAGCGTGCAATGTCTTCTTTTTTACAAAATCTTTAAGCGATAACGAAAATGTATTATAAAACAAATTGCATACTAAAATGAAGTAAAATATTTTTCATGTGTAAAATATGCAGAATTGGTAATAAAACGGATAATTTAAAAAGAAAAAACAATGACTACAATTTAATGAATACAATTTAATTCAGGGTTGAATTTGGAGGCTTCTCAATTGAAAAATTGCGATCAGTGCCCAATTCTTCAATTTTTCCCTTCAAAATTGCCGCCCGTAATGAATCAAGCTGAGCACTAGATTAATTTAACAAAGTCCGATTATATTCCGCAGAAAAAACAATTTTCTAATGAACCAAGAATGTTTCATAATAAAAATCACAATAACAAGTTTTAGTTGCATAAAACTTATTTATTACTTGTCTCTGAGAGTAAGGGTTTTGACTTCGGATTGAAAGTCACATCCCGTGACCATTCGGCGCTTCCGCTTTCTTTTCTTGGCCGCCAGGCACTCGAGGCAAAATGGTAACCAAGACTTCTCAGTTTTACTTTTATATTTTAGTATTTAGACTAGTTCAATTGACTTTTTATGATTTATTTCTATTTGATTATTAATTGTAACTTGTGGATGGGGCAAATCAGTGATTATTTGGTGCTGGTAATTCGATATTTCAAGAAGAAGTAGTGACGTTCGGTGATGCCATGTGGCCGGAGCATTTTTTATGAATTTTTATCATCAATGATCAATTATTGTACGAGTTACTGGGAAATTATCGATGCCCGGGCATTCCAATTGATTGTTATTCGCTAATTTAACGAGGAAAATTACGTTTTCGGGGGTGGAGTCAACATAACCTCAATCTTACGAGTAACAATGAGTATCAAGTGCATTGTAACTCACTAAGAACGACGAGTAAACAATTTATATCGAGAATATTAAAAGCGGGCAAATATTTTTCTATTTTTTCTCAATGATTAATTTGTTCTCCCCTTAAAACTCCAAATCCATTATCAATTTGCTCAATAATTGCCGTTTACTTGTTCTGCCACTAGACTTCTCAGTAATAGATACAGCTCGCAATGTACGTTCGTCGCAGCCGTCTAAATTTAACAGGATAATTGTAGATAAATAGCCTGAAGGATTCATGATCTGATAAAAATTATTTTTCAGACGAAGAAACGAAGGAATGGTGGAAGGGCCAAGCATGGTCGAGGCCATGTAAACCCTGTCCGTTGCACCAACTGTGCCCGTTGCGTTCCAAAGGACAAGGCAATTAAGAAATTTGTTATTCGTAACATTGTCGAGGCTGCCGCTGTGAGGGATATCAACGACGCCAGTGTCTACGATACCTACCAGCTCCCCAAACTCTACGCAAAATTGCACTACTGCGTGTCATGCGCAATTCACAGCAAAGTCGTTCGTAACAGGTCACAGGCTGATCGTCGTATCAGGACACCTCCTCTTCGCAACTTCCCAAGGGTGACTATTTATTTTCAATAACAAATTGTTCTTACATATTGTACGGGATCAATGGAAGTGTGAGTGTAATAGAAACTATTGCATTACATTTTTCCCAAGAGAATTACGATCAGTTCAAAATACTTTTTCAATTTTTCATGTTTTCTATGTTTGAAAATATACTTATTTTACGTGTCCTATTTTCAGGACATGCGCCAGGGACCCCAGCAGAACAGGAAGTAATTCACGTGTAATTTTTAATTACGAAATAAAAAAAATTCTGTAAAAAATTTCTGACTGAGTTATTTTTTGTCTTTTGGAGGTAAATGTATGTCGGAGATTTTAAATTATAAATTTTGGAGATAATTCATGAGTAATTACTGAGGATAGCGAATGTAATCTCTTATTTCTATTTGCTAATTACCCATTTTTATGAAGTAAATTGTGCTCATCGATATTCGCGAAAAAAATAAAAGAAAATGACATTTTTCAAAGATTCAAAACTTGTTTAAAAATAATCTTTAAATAAATTAAGAAATAACTTTTCAAGACAAGCATATAAACCTATTGAATGTTAACAGAAAGTCCAACTCAAGCAAACTAGTTTGTTTATTTTGGTTCTGAAGAGGCAAATAGAAATGAAAACTGCCTTTCAATAAACAAACCATTTGTAAACACCGACCGATCAATAATCAGAAGCAACTGTTGAAGGAAATGAATATTTATTCACGTCAATTTCGGAATTACTGAGTGTTAACCTCAACAGCTCTAGTACTGTCAACGTTTACATTTGAAATATCACTGACAAAAATATCAGAAAACATCGAGGGACATCAAGGGAAAAGGATGCATGATTCAGAAACACTGTAATATCTTAAATTACAATCATACAAATGTCGTTGATACAAATTTTCCCTGCACCAGATCGATGTACCGAAAATTATGAGAGCCGAAAGCGGTGTGGCTAAGTGGGGGAGAAAAAAATATCTTAATAGCCTAAACAGCTCCAGCTTTCAAAGTCAACTGCAACCTCCATGACACCACTTACATTAAATGAATGTACAATTATCTCTTAAAATTATACAGAAAACCATATCTAGTGAGTAGAATCATTTGTTGGCCTCTTCCATGGCCTTTTTGAGTGTCTTCTCGAATATTTTCTTAGAATCACAGAAGCCTTGTTTAGTTTTGCCGAAGGAATTGGGCCCCGCCGATGTTGGAGTTTCACGCCCGATATTCCTCATTCTCATTCGCGCCTCAGCTGGCATTTCCTCCGGCTCGTCATCATCATCAGCATTGAATACTGAGGCAACCGTTGGCTTAGCTGCAGGTTTGGCGACCGGTTTCTGGAATAAAATTTATCAATTCTGAATGACAAGCTCGGAAGACACACTCAGAAGCCGATAATTGAGTGAACGGAAAAATTCTCACTTGGCCAACATGCAAATTACTCAGGTAAAGGTCAATAATTATGAAGAAACTCACTGATATTGCCCCCAATTTAATCTGTATCCCCTTCTTCGGATCAGCGGTGGGTCCTTTCTTTCCAAATCCAAACGCCAATTTCTGTTTCCTAGATTCTCCCTGTCCATAAGTCGGAGAATTCCTCCTGTCGTCTGATCTCAGTGGCGACCTGTCCCTGTCATCATCCTTATCCCTCCTATCCTCCGCTCTGTAGGTACTTGACCCTGACAACGTCAAACACTGGCAAAGTTCAGATCAAGTTAAACGAGGCTGACTTTAGTAACCGGAAAATCTCAAGCGGCATGCTACACACATCTCCATCAATAATACCGTCAATGTCCCAGTGAATGCCCGAAGTTTTCTTGTCCTTAATGAGGGGTAGATAATTATATTCTCCCTAAAACTCGTCAAGCGCCGAAGGTAACTATCAGTTTATTTCAGATTCTAATTGTCCTGCCTAATTTTAATGAGATTTACATGATTACTCTCTTCTTCTTCATCGATTGGGATGGATATTTCTTGTAATAAATTACTGAATTAATTCACATTCGAGAAATAGATCTCCACTGTCAGTTTCTGCCACCAGGGCATTCCAGCGACGTTATTAAATAATAATCATTAATATCCTATTAAATCATCCACGGACGGACCTAATTACAAGCAAATTCGTTCCCCCATCTTCGTTGAATGAAAATTCCGTCCATTAAAAAAACCGACGTCTGGTATTTACTGGGACACTGACGGTAATTCATGTTCTTGGCTTTTCCCAGTTCTATTTGTTCAACCTGCATCAAACTCATGGATTGTTTTAACGGCTGGGGAGTTCTAACGCTCGACTGCGTCGCGTATGAAAAAATTCAATAGTTTCCAGTGAAATATTCAATAGAAAATATCTGACAGAGTTAGTAACATTTTCCTACAGAATTGTCACAATAAAAACGTGGCATTCTCTCGGTATTTTCTTCTTCCACTCAAGCGTGAATAAAATAGGAAACCTTGGAAAATTTGAGCCCGAGAAATTCTCCAGAAAATCTTTCTAAAATATACTTTCATTGATTTTTCTAGAGATTATTTTCTCTTAAAAATACCAAAGGAAACAGCCAAAAATAGAAAATGCATTAGAAATCCACTGGAATTGTCTACTGAGTTAGGCTATAATCTTCTATTAAATTTTTTCATGCCTGATAGTTCATGACAAGTATTTGTTGACTATTATGTAATGAAAATCGTATTGGGTACCTCGGCGAGAATGCTAACAGCATGCATCCATTAATAACAATCTACCAGACATCGATGTCTCTATTCGCCGTTTTAATTCGCGAATTTGTGGGGTGGACTGTTGAGAATGAGGAAATATTGTGAACCGGAGCAAAGTAGGGCGCTGTATATAAACGAATAAATACTGGAGGACGTGTCTACGAGAAAATTGGAAGTGTTCGGAAGGGCCGAGAGTGTTGGAATCGTTGGAGTGTCTCGAGTAATAATTTTCATATGCAAGTAACAAAACCTTTTCGATAGTCCTCCCCAGGATTGCGTCTTGACATCGTCGTGGGGTAAATTTTCTCTCAGCGTGTAACAACGAAAACGATCATACTGAGGCGTCCCCAGGAGCATGAAGCACTTGGAATGGAGAACAGAGGCCAGAGGCGAGCGCTGGATGACATGGCAATCTGCTTTGGCGAGGGAGTCACCGGAAATTGAAGGAACTGTCGGGGGAGAGGCGCTAGATGGCAGCACCAGGCTGTCTTTGGCCAGTAGCTCAGATGAACACCTTCACGTGAACTCCAAAGCTCACAAGAGAAGTAAAAACACTTCAAAAACTATTACTGAAGATCCAGAGTCTCGCCTTGCGCAGGAAAATCATCTGGACTGTCGTCAGACCCAGGTATCTCCATAATTTAACCCAAAAAATCCTTTGCGGCTTATATTGGGGCCCACCAAAGCTAAATTTCGTTGCACCTTCTTCAGGGAGCTCAGGGATCCCAGAAGAACCTGAACATTGAATTTATTATGTCTACTGACGAGAAAACTGTCGATTTTTCAGACAGTGATTTATTAATCATCCTGACGTATTTATCCGAAGTAGATAAGGCAGGGGAACTATATAATATATTATATTTATAAATACATATACATACGTAGATGGCGCTATATTCCTCTGTTCACATAGCGCGAATTTTTTTTTCTGTAAAAAAAAATAACAAAACAGAAAGACGGACGTTTTTTCAAAGAAGTTTAACTTGTGCCGAACAAGCCTCATTTTATATAAAATAAGGGATTGTTGTTTGCTCTTCCAGCCGGTCAATAATCGCGGACTCGAAATTAATTTAAAATAATTGGGAAATGGAGTAATAATTAAATTATAGCAATCCCTCAACTGCGGTATCGAGAGGGAATTCTTTCGACCTAGCAACGAAAACGCTATTTTTTAACGCTATCCAAAACCGGCGTAAGGGCGAAAATTTTTTTATTATACCGTTAGCGTCTTCTCCATAATTTTCGAATGCCTCCGTCACGGCAATAAATTCTGAAAAAAATACCGATGACTCGACAACTAATAAAATCCCCAAATTTATACCCGGAATAATAAAAAAAAAAAAAAGGCGAGAAAAAAAATAGCTCTCAGTTTATTTAACTCATTGACTCATCGTCATCGAGCCATCATCGCACCACCCGATGTGATTCCGGGAATTCGGAAATGAGCCCTCGAACGCTGTCCCGCTGAGCAGCCAGATCAGTGCCTCCTCTCTCAAAAAAAAAGCCACTCCAGGCAATATTCTCCACATGCCCGGATCACATTTTGATACTGACACGAACACCCGCGGCGAGTCAATGAGGATTCATCTGCCGTCGTTTCTGCAGCAAAAGAGGCGCGTGGTATTTCTTATTTTGATTTTAACCTCCGGAGAGGAGTTTAACATCCGACGACCCGGGTTTTTATCGACGAAAAACTGTCACGTGCGACTGGGATGGGCATCTGATGTTGAGTTATCTGAGGAAGCTACTAGACCGCTCTCGAGAGCTACCGAGGGCCGGGATTATTTTGAAAGACGGCTACATTTCGGCAGGGATAGTACGAGTGTCGTAATTAGTTAAGAATTATCCGACTCGTTTGAATTATTTAAGGAGTCGATTGCCGCGATTTTTTTCCCGTCGATTCTGGAGTAGACTAGACCGATAATTAATTAAACTGCCCAGCAGTTGAAAAAAAATTTACTCACGGTCCAGAAGTGATGTCAAATAAATCGGGGCTCTTTTGCACCGATTTCGCGAGAATAGAAATAATAAATCTCCCAAAGCAGTTTAAAATCTCTGAATAATGGAGTGAAGCCGATCCATTTCCTCTTGAGAATGGGAAATATATCCGCAGGTGATGGGCGAACAAAAGTTACTAGTCCTCATTGTCCTGAGGGCCATCAGGAGGTCAATATAGCGATCGCCCATGAGTCAACAGGGCTCATCCTTGTATCAGCCATTGTCGAGAATAAAGGCAAAACCGGGGGACACGGGGGCGTTATAAACTTGGACTATCCACTGATGCGTATCTTTTCATTTTTCTCAAAAACCGAATCTCACGTGCTATCCCGCAGTGTCACAGGCACACATCTCGCGCCATTACTCACTTTATCCCACATAGTTAAAGCAGCGGATATATTTGGATATTTTTCGCTAAAAAGCGCAGCAGTTGAATCGCGTGGACGAGTGGTGGGCCGCCCATCGTGCGTGGGACAACGCGTAAAAATGAGTTGTGTCAACGTCCATTGGAGATTTCCTGTGGGACACGGCGAACGGCCCCCCCTCAGTGACAGCCTCCAGGTGGGCCTGCAGTCCTTGTTTTACAATGCAAGTATTCTCATATCCAAATAGCTGGAATCAACGGTTACGTGAGGTAATACTGACAGCTCAAGTTCAAACTCTCCTTTCCCTTTCACTTTAGAGTCAGTCATGGGACACTTTTGGACGGTCGACCTACTTTTGTAACAATGCTTTAGCATTTCAGGATGTAAAAAGGGTATCTACGGGATTTGCATGTTTTCCTTGCACGAGTTGCTTTCGATTGAAACTTTTGGCGAGTGATTTCTTGCTTTTTGGGGAGTTAATCATTTGATATCCAGTATTTGAGTAGTCCAATATAAATCGCCAAAAGCTGATGAAATGTTTGATAGAAGACTCACCGAATTCACCAGAATTTTCTATTAAATATTTGCGCGTAAAATAGTGTCTGATAATCGGCGAAGATCAGCAGGGTCGACTGCAGCGGCAGAAAAATTCCGCCGCGCAGTGGGAAAAGCACACAAACTTGTGCGCATAATCAGCGAAATTATCCGCGGTAGACAGAATGATTGAATGCACTGAGACAGCGGCGATCGATCCCCGATGATTAGCGGATAATGTAAAGGAGTAAAATCACGTATCGGGGGTTTTTCGATTTGTTGCCCCCTAATGCACATGCGGGAATCAACGTTCACTCAGCTCCCTCTCGAGTGACTCCTCATCTCCCTCCTCTCGCCCTCAAGTCGGCGGTAAAAATCTCACTCCAACAGGCAAGTGTGTCGATAGAGCACGATTCCACCTAATTGAAGTAACCACAGGGCGCAACAGACTCAGATCAAGCTGTATAGGTATACCCAAGAGACGCCTCCGTATCTCCTTCCATTCCCCCGGCAATCCCATCAAAATGATCAAATGACTGCCTCCCGTCTTTCTACGTTTTTCCTTCTCTTGTTCTTCCCTCAACATTTCCGTTCGCACGTGCCATACAACCTTTTACGCCTAAATGAAATAAAAATAAACGATCGAGTCCATTGCAGCCTCTAACATCTCTCGGATTGTGAACTAATCATTATATTGGTTTGGATTCGATCTGGAAATTTAATTGCAGGATCAACGCAGGCTTGATGGGGAATGGAGTTGTAATGGGAATATTTGATTTCCGGTATTAAGAAAGAATTATTATTTGCGGATGACTGGGCCGCCTTTTATTTCCAACGTGACTTTTATTTGGCATTTCATTTTTAGTTCAGCGGAAAATCAAAACGCCAGTCGTCATTCAAGTTTTTATTATTTAAGCACATTTAATGAACGAAATTTTTTTTTAATCCGCAGAATTTTTGGTAATACTTCTACTGCTATTAATTAGTCTATTTTCTAACAAGTGAAAAAAATGGGTTTTGGCGAGTGGGGGGTTTATATTACGAGCCGGAGGCGAGCCTTATAATCCCGCGAGTCGAAAACCACTTTTTTCACGAGTGTGTCAAAAAAGTCCTTTTTCGACATAGCGGTATGAAATAGTATATTTCGTAACAAGTGAAAAAAAATGATTTTTGGCGAGTGGGAGGTTGATATCACGAGCCAAAGGCGAGGGATATAATTCCACGAGTTAAAAACCATTTTTTTCACGAGTTACGAACCCAATTTTCCATCTCAATGTGTCGAAAAAGTACTTTTCCGACCCAGCGCGATGACAGAATCTTTTTACAGCTCTAAAACTATACAAATTTTTAAAGATCTCCAATTAATTTGTTTCTCTCTCCAATTTCCCTCAAGTACGCATTAAAAAAATGATTTATTTTTCACATTTCGAGTCGCAGACCTCCAAGAGAAATAGCCACCTCCACTTATTGAAGCGTGATGAAATAGTATATTTCGTAACAAGTGAAAAAAAATGGTTTTTGGCGAGTGGGAGTCGCTTAATGCCACGAGTCAAAAACGACTTTTTTTCACGAGTTACGAACATAATTTTTCATCCCAATGTATCGAAATAGTATATTTCGTAACAAGTGAAAAAAAAAGGTTTTTGGCGAGTGGGGGGTTTATAATCCCACCAGTCAAAAACTACTTTTTTCACGTGTTACGAACAATATTTTTCATCTCAATGTGTTGAAAAAGCACTTTTCCGACACAGCGTGATGAAATAGTACATTTTGACACTAGGCCGTGAAGAACTTTTCTAGCGAATATGAGGTTACAGGACGAGCCGAAGGCGAGTTCTGTAATCATATGAGGCAGAAAAGTTCTTCACAGCCGTGTGTTAAACAATATCTTTTGTCACGACGTCCGTGGGCGGTAGTTCACGGCCGCGAAGCGGCCGTGAAGTAGTGCTTTACGGACTGAGTGACAAAAATTACTTTTCCGACACAGCATGATGAAAAAATATTTTTAAAGCCCTAAAAACTACAAATCTTTAAAGATCTAAAATGAATTTGTATCTCTCCAATTTCCCTCAAGCCGGCATTAAAAAAAATGATTTATTTTTCACATTTCGAGTTGCAGAATTCCAAGAGAAACGGCCACCTCCACTTATTAACCCACCAAAGTATGGAGTGTCGTATGAATCATCATTGTACAAGGTAAAGTAACACCGCAGGGGTGAGCCTCTCAGGATATTTTCCGCGACCTGTGTATTTTTTTTTTCCTTCCTCCCGCGATACCTCTGCAATTTCTTTATTTCCTCCATTCCCTTTCATCTTTTGAGATATGCGTATAATAGAGGCGGCCACACGCAGGCTGACACTCTAGGCGAGAGAGCGTTTTATATTCCCCACCTCCGATGAAATATCCCTCGCGCCGATGAATATCTCACTGATAAAAACTAGGGGTGATATTCGTTTAAAAATGTATAAACCGTAAATAGCAAAGCAAATAATATAAATACAGCGAGGTATATTCATTTATACACATTTATTTCCATATCAGTTGTCTCCAATGCTTTTGTTCTCACATATGCTGGTAATTAACACCATCTGTAGAACATAAAAATTACAGGTGAATTTCATTTTTTTTTTTCGGGGAACAAATGTCAAATGCAGAAACATCTGAAACATAATTTCATGTCAATATATGTGAGCTCATGCGGGTCGCCTGCCGACTGCTGTAAAATATTTTTTTCAAATGTTGAAATAAAATGAAAATTATGAGAATAGGGGAGAATGCTAATTTGTACACGCACGAAGGATACATGAAAAGATCTAGTGAATTCTGTTGAACTGTTGATAAACTGTTCATAACTAATGAGTTTCGGCAAATTTTTGCGGCAAAAAAAATTTTCAAAAGAACACTCAATGACAACGCGATCGAATGTTTTAGTGACTTCACGACATTTGTCTATTGAATTTATCCCCCACGTCTGTGCATATGTTTCAATAAAAATAAATGCCCAACAACATCTGCAAAGAGGTCCACTTGCCCCATTGGCTGGCATAAAAAAATAAAAAATTCCCTCGAAGGGAGGGAAAAGGGAAGACAAAGGGCTTCTTTCACGCATGCTTAAAACAATCGATTAACCTCTCTCTGCGGTGTACACACGAGGGATGGTCCATCCGTCGCGTATCATACACGTCCAATCGTCCATTCTACCCTCGGACAGATGAGGAAAAAAAAACCACATCAATTTTGCCGGGTATTTTGCGAACTGACCGCACACGGCAAAACATGCAGAGCAGAATCAGCTCCGACTCTTCATCCCTCAAATCCATTATTCTTTTTTGGAGTATTTGCCTTGCCATGTTTATTTTTGTCGGATTTTAATTGAATTGAGCTGGACTGATTTTAATACAAATTGTTTTGGAGATGTTTCGCGGGCGAAACCGCGCGACACCCCCACATGTCGCGTCCGACGTACGGGGGATGCCCCGGCGTCATTACTCGTCCGCCTTTTATTTGGGTCCTCTCGGGAACCTACCGGCAATGGTGATATACCTAATATACGGGACAGAGATGGCTCAGCAGTGGCATATGGCCAGTCCCTGGACACCTGAATTGTTTTTTCATGGCTCACGGGGGCGGGTGTCTCCGAATTACCCTAGGAGTGCCGTAATTAGTCATCATTTCGACAATTAAGGTTCTATTAATTTTGGGAATATCTTGAAAAGTATAATTTATGGATGCATGCATGAATAATTTTTTTTACTGAAAAATTGAGCGATTGCGCCGAAAAATTCGATTGGATTTCAACTGAATTTTCTATCTTCGGCCGTTTCAACTGGAATTTTCCATCGAAAAATTATGTTTCCTTGGTTCAAATTTTTTAACCTTGCAGCGAAACCTCTCTCCGAAAATACCGCGATAGAATACGTCGTATAGAAAAATAAAGAGACTAAAAAATAATAAAAATCCTCAGTAAGCGTGGCATATGGCGAGCTCACGCGGCCACCTGAATATTTTTTTCATTGCTCAGAAGCACGAGTTCCTCGCAATTATATACCGTATAAATGGCTTAATTAGTTACATTTATAAGAGCCCATGAATTTCGGAAACTCATTAAAACTAGAGTTTACGTCTGAGAATACATAATTTCCAAACTTATCATCATTTCTATTTTTATAAACTGAAATAGTATATTTCGTAACAAGTGAAAAAAAATGGTTTTTGGCGAGTGGGCGGTTTATATCACGAGCCGAAGGCGAGGGATATAATCCCACAAGTCAAAAACCACTTTTTTCACAAGTTACGAACATAATTGTTCATCTCAATGTGTCGAAAAAGTACTTTTCCGACACAGCGTGATGAAAATATTTCTATTTATCCTCTTGAAGACCAGTTCCGCGACAATTTCAAGAATTTTTCCAACCCCCCATCGTCTCCTGTGCAAATTACGCTTCAACATCACCCCGCATTTATTTATTTACCTGCTATTAAAAAAACAAATGACTCTTCAATTGCGCAAAATGAAATCCCTGTAGCCACCATAAAAAATGTATTCAATATCTTCCCGAGACGTGAGGGTTTTAGATGTATTTATAGGACCAAATGAATGCAATAAAAAAAATATATTTAACTACAGGCTCTTGTACACCACGTGTGTTGAGATCACGAGTGGAGTATAAAGCTCTCTGGTCTGATAAACCTTCCCATTTTCCGCCCCTCGTCACGGTCATTCCAGTTTCCCGTAGTTTCCACTCACCCACCACACCAGGCTCATCAGCCTGATAACCCCCAGCATGGCACAGAGAAGCGCGTGTCGCCCACTCACACTGATTGCCGTACAGCCCAACTCTCCCTCCTCCATCTGCCCGCTCGACGGTTGTGTTGTTGTGTGCAGTGTGTGATGCACTCAACACACGGGAGTATCTCGTCTTGCTTCGTACACCCCTCGGGAGTCCACCAATGCTGGCTACCACGCCAATCCGTTCACCGGGAGAGTCTCTCATCCGTTCACCATCCCCCGGTGTTATGTAGCTGTCCGCCAATCTCCAGTGTCCGTGTTTTCCATTTTTTTTCCCCCTAGCGAAAAATTTTCCGTAAAAATGACGAAACTCGCGGAATTGAATCGCGAAACTTAAACACTGGCTTCGTCATTTTTTCGTCAGACAATTCTCAATGAAATTATTACGCTCTCAGGAAAAAATCGCCGGCAATTGCTCCGTAAAATTTGTCGACGGCTTCGTAAAAATTATTTGGGCGTG